>LAVV01009878.1:33692-43830 GCA_001263375.1 Puccinia sorghi
TGAAATTGGGGCAGAGACCCCTGTTTTTTAGATCTGCAACCCCCATTTTTTCCCAAATGCCAGGTTTTCTGACTGCGTCCATGAGATGGCAACTTTTGGGGGTCGCTGATCCACTGTGTGGGGGTCGCGTACCCAGCCCCCTTCTTTTTACTATTAAGGCCTTGTAACATGCGTGTTATCACATATATTAATTTTGGTTGGTTTCAGTAAAGCTTGATGAAGCCCAGTTCAGAAACTCCATTTGAATTTTTTTTCTTCCAAGTGTTCCTCTGATGATTATACATTGCCTCATACTGCCCTACACTGCCTTACGATGTGGGCTTACCAACCAGCCTATGTTTTGTTGGACGGGGTGGCCTGGAGGTGCCCGCATTGTCCCCCGTTCCCTTCTGGTAGTCTCAGTGCGAGCTGCGCAGGCGTGGCTGCCGCGCCTTGCCGCGCTGCCAGCCCAACCGCGAAGGAAGGGCCGATGAGATCATATCTTGGCTATGGGCAAGCAGCGACGATGCCACTTGTCAATCGAGTCGGAAAGGTCTCACAACCTCTGATAAGACGGCGCCCCGGTATTCGACTCTCTTGCTCCCTGCCAAACGCTCACCGGATCAAGGAGGACAGTCGCATCGGAATTCTTGGAGGGGGACTGGCAGGACTGACCTCGGCCTATTACCTCTCGAAGCGACTGCCTGAATCTACCCAAATTATCGTCTGGGAAAAGGCCGACAGGTTCGGCGGTTGGGTCCAGAGCTCCAGGGTCCATGATGACAAGAATGGCGCTAGTTTGGTCTTCGAGTCTGGGCCTAGAAGCGTTCGACCAAAGGGCTTGGCCGGCTTAATTTCTCTTGAGCTGGTCCGTCCTCCGCTCTTCTTTTTGTGCAATGGACCAACCAGGAACACGCCAGAAGCTCATTTGGGCCCCTTTGCTTTCTCTCGTTGGGAGAATATCACCGCCATCTCTTCGTCTGCTTGATCGAGGGTTGAGAAATAGATTAGAGACCTGAAGCTTCTCGATTCTGTAATAACGATACCGAAAACTCATCCGGTTGGGCAGGTTTTATTCTCATTGATTTCGTTGCCGCAAGTTGACATGTTTCGAGAGAATGCTTGACCGCCCGCAGTCCGCTCAAAATCGCTATATTTACACCAAAAAAGGGCTACAAAAGCTACCTTCTTCCGTATTTTCGTTAATCAGATCGCTACCCAAGCGCCCAATATCTCTGATACCGCGAGCGATACTCCAAGACCTGTTGAGCACAACCGAGGAATCAAAAACACGCTCCATCGATGATGAAAGCATCCAGGAATTCATTGCTAGAAGATTTGGCGATGGAATCGGAGAAGAACTCATTTCAGGAATGGTGCATGGAATTTACGCGGGTGATTACAAATCCCTCAGCGTGAGGTCGAGTTTATTCAAATCGGTCTGGGAACTCGAAAGGAGATATGGCGGTGTCATAAAAGGAATGAGATCCAGCGATAAAGAGCAACACCCGAGCGATTCAAATGAAGAAGACAAGCTTCGTAAAACCCTGGATGGTCAACTGTTCGACGGTCTAGTCAATTGCAGTGTCTGGGGCCTGAAGGGCGGCTTAGAAACGTTGATTGTCGCTTTGCGGGATTGGCTCGCAAAGAAGCCAAATGTGATTTTAAAGTCTACGGAGAGTGTCGAGTCAATCGAGCCATCATCGGATAGCCCTTCCAAGGTGAGCATTTTCTTGTCCCAGGCCTATCCGACGTTCGCGAGGTGCCCAAACAAGTGGTTGAGATGAGCTCGACTTGATCGATAGGTAACTACTTCTCTTGGAGCCTATGAACAAATCGATCATCTGATCTCAGCGCTCCCTCCTCAAGTTTTACATTCATGCTTGAGTCCACCACTTCGAAATCGGCTCAATGATTTGATAGTAAACCCTAGCGTGACTGTCGGAGTCGTCAATCTTGCTTACCGATCTACTCAGCGGATTAACCCCATCCCCCCAGCGTTCGGGTATCTCATCCCCGCGAGCATTGGAGCGGAGCTGAATCCCCATCGAGTGCTCGGGGTTGTATTTGACAGTGACATGATGCCGGGTGTTGAGGAGAAGCGCGGAGGAGAGGAATTGACCAAGTTGACCGTGATGTTAGGGGGCCATTACTATTCCAAGCAACTTGATTCGATCCCCACAACAGACCAACTGATACGACAAGCCTCTCAAACAATTAAGCACCAACTGGGGATCTCCCAGGACCCGTTCTTCGTCCAGGCCCAGATACAGAAAGATTGCATCCCTCAATATCTCGTCGGCCATCATCAAAGAATGCGTGCACTACATCGTCTCCTCCACCCTTTCAATCTGTCTATCGTTGGCTCGGGTTATTCTGGTGTTGGCCTGAACGACGTCGTTAAATCTGCCAAAGATAATGTGGTCAACCTGCTCAACAATGGTCGTTCAACTGGATTGGAAAGCTTTGATACATGAGGAAACCATCGACATCAATACCATATATAATACCAAAAGCAGCAATTTCGACTTCAACTAGCTTGGTGGTGACATATAAATGGTAAATTTGAGCATTGACAATCATAGCCACCCGGGAAGTGCAATTTACCGGGTTAACAAGGAGTTCAGCTCGCATGAGCTTTCAAAATACGCAGTATATGAACTGGTTTATCTTAGTAGCGTAGTACCCTGAAATATCCACAGTGCTTTCGCCAGAGCTAAAACTTTTCAGTAGTTGTTGAGGAAAGAACAAGCCCCATTTTCGTCCTGCTTTCACGATGCTTACCTCTCACATCCACCTCCACAGACCCAGATATTTTCTAGTCTACAATGTCATTGTCAGTATTGATTAAAGAAACAAACTGGAGTCAGTCACTAGTCCTTAGCCCTTAGCCCTTGACTGAAGCTTTCTTTAATTGATTTTGAGGTTTGATAATCAAGCAAGTACTTTTACAAAGAGCTGTTGTCCTTGGTTGGTGTGAAAAAACAGCTGTAGTTGGGACTCAAGTCATATTCTAGCTCTAACAGAGGTACTTTGACCTTTGTGCATTCAGGTATACCTTGATACAAGTACCACCCACCACTATTTGAGTGAAAAAAAACAAACTTTTATTTACTTTTTCGGCTGGAAGTGATGAACTACTTTTGGATGTGAATCAACGCCATCTGGTCTCTCAGGATGACTCCGACACGCTTCTGAGTGAAACAAAAGAAAACGCCCAATGGGGGGCTCGAACCCCCGACATTTCGGTGTCCGTCACTTCACTGGAGACCCCAATCCTGCATGCAGGGGGCTCCGAGGACCAGCGAGGTACGTAAAAGCCGAATGCTCTACCGACTGAGCTAACCGGGCACTGCCTGATCATTATATCAAATAGGTATATTGATCAACTCAACGCAGCGTCCAGGGGGTCATTGGTCGTCAGGGTGAAGTGAAATGATGTCATCGATTGGATGGCTGATTCAGAATTGCACAGCCGATTGCGATGCTGATGATCGATCTGCTCTGTCAGCCTTTTCAGGTGAGTGGGACTGGCTTACCAATGACCACCCTCACCATTCTCCCCGCCCAGCCTAGCAGTCACTTGCGGGTATTCTCTTGACCGTCCTCAGAATTAGCCCCATTCTGAAAAGTATGGCAGCAGCAACACATGACAACCAGCTCGCTCGGGAGGAACAAACTCCCCTGCTCCTCCAAAACAACCATAGGCCATCGAGTCCCACTCCGGCCGCCCCTCAACTGGGCTCTGCTACCCATCCAACCAGCGATGATCGTCCCGGCTATTCGCTCGCCAGCTTGCGAGAGGCTCATAGCCTGCCAACCCATCGGACCGGCTTGGTTTGGGTAGCCATGGTAAGATCAACAACTCTCCCCTACAGGTCATGATACACTCTCCATTTGACACTAGACTCGCATCCTCACTTTGTACTTTCTCAAGCTCGGAATCTGGATTTGGATCCTCACTGTCTGGCTTACCGTGCTCACCCATCGCGGCGGAATATTCACTTTTCACCCACTTTTCCAATCCCTCTCGCTCTTCTGCTTCTATCAAGGTAAGTGCGCTTGCGCCTCCCCCAAAAAAATGACGGCGACTCGATGATGCCTTACATTGTTTGTTTTGCAATCTAGGCATAATCGTCCTACAACCCACCGATACGCCTGCTTCAAAAAGGACTGGCCTATTGGTCCATGAAGGCTTCCAACTTTTGGGCAGTCTGTCAATTCTCATTGGGGCCTCGGCAATATTCTACAATAAGATTTTACATTCAGGTGAGTAATTAATGCTTTCAACGAGTTTTTCGAACTATTGGTCGGTCGATTGGAGAGGGATCTGTACAACACAGTTATGAAAATTAATTAATTATCTGATTCATTATCCTTTCTTAGCTCCCCACTTCACATCTTGGCACGGTCTTTTCGGCCTTATTTCCACTTGCGTCATCCTCGTTCAGGCTTTCTTTGGAATGCTGATCGGCTTCGAGACTAGCCGTGACTACATTCTGGGCGATTCAGTTGGTCGAAAATTGTGGAAGTTCCACAGGTTTGCTTTTCTTTTTAGGCGCCATATAATCAAATTCACATTGAAACGAGTGATACAAAGAGAGAGAAAAAACTTAATCTTCCTTCTCCTTTTGCTCGTACATAGACTTTCCGGCTATCTTTTGATCTTCCTGATGACGATCACAGTTTTGACGGTGACCAAAGCAGACTGTTAGTTGATCCTTTGTCGCCAAACGGCGCACAAATTCAATGAGAAAACCTGATCAGTAGCTGCCGTTTTCTCCCCCTTGAATTTCTCTGATTTGCTCCGCTTTCAACAGGGGTCATTATGGTTACCACCAAATGGTTGATTTGGGTCTTGACAATTTCTCCGATCGTAGCACTGATAGGCTTACTTTCTCTTGCCAAGTTGAGTCCTTTATGTCATCATTCGATCTCGTATGGATATCGCGCACCCTGCTTCTATGATGGCTTATCCTCCCTTTAAAAAAAATCTTACAGCCCCAGCAAAATTTTTGGTCGATGAAGATTACACGCGGCGTTGACGATGACCGTGCAGGCCAAACCGCGATGAGTTGTTTTCGATGTACGTTGCCATGGCGGAACTGGTTCCAATCCACATCACAGTATCACCCATTTCGTCTTTCTCTGTTTTTCAAGAGCTCATTTAATAACTCTGGAACAAGAGTTGATGCCATTAGTCAATTTCTCTCCAACTTACATCTGCAAAATGCAATATTCTGTACCCAAAAGAACCACCATTATAAGGTGACCAAAGCCCTTTGTAGCTCTAGCTCTCTTGCCGGCAGGGCTTGGCGCTTATTGTTGCATCGAAAATCGCCCCAGTTTTTCCCTCAGTTGATATCTTAACCTTTGTTCTGTACTTGTTCACTGGCATTACTTTTCACATGTGCCGAAAATACCTTTGTCTTCCAGGACCATCTTCTCCATCCAAAGAAAAGTATAGTACTCATTACTCCGATATTAGGGGGACTTTCAAAGTCGAGCCACAGCAACTTGGCTGAATTATTGGCAAGTCGCTCTGCATAAGGAAGCATGCAATTATGAGCTGCTAAAATCAAAGCAAAATGGCTTCATGTGATGAGGATGAGATGACTCTGATGAACTTGAGCAGTTTGAGTTGGTGGTCTTGAAAAGGGAAAAAGAGTCAATAATTCACTGTAATTCAAACCTTGTACTCTATGAATAACGAGCATCTCGATGCGCGGATTGATCTTGCGGGCCACAGACCGGCAAAAGAGGTTCACAAGCTTAATAATGAGTTAGTGAGTGTGAACCCCATTCTACCTCCCTTATTAATCGCTCACTATAACACCTAATGGGCGTCCCCACTCTCTCTTGTCTCTTTCGCACAACTTTGTTGTTGCAGGCTTCTTTTTTTTTTTTTTTTCTTCGTCTTTCGTAAGCAGTTAGTTATTGGTGTGGCTTATTTTTTTTTTAACCATGAGATTTAATTCATATACAGTGCATTATGGAAATATAAATGACAAGAATCTGGCATGGATGGATGAATGGAGGGAGTTGGCTGGCAGAAAGAAAGATAAATAAATTCATGATCATGACCAGCGCTAAAAAGATCAATCTGGAATTCAGATCGATGAGGGTCTTACAAGAACTAGCGCGTAGAATTCTGCATGCCCATGACAGCAGCCGCCACTGCGCCCTATTAAAGAGATCTGCCGCTGTAACTCCTTTGTCTCGCGGAAGAAGAATCCCTGCTCGGTTTTAGCTCAACCTTGCCGGCCCATCCGCTGCTGCTCGTTGCGTCGTAATTTATCACATTCAATTTTATGAATCACTCCATAACACGCTGATATCCATCCCCGTCACATAATAATCCTAATTTCTGATGAAGAATAAAAATCTTCAGAGACATACAGCAGCAAACAGAATGAACTCGCTCATCAGTCAGCTTTGTGTGTTATAAATCGTACTCAAATATAGTTTTCTTGGAAAAGAAACACGGTTCGGTTCGACCCTCTTCTGATCCACACTCCCTTTCCTCCAATACCACCCCAATCCACCACTCTCGGATTATTCTTCATCTCAGCACCTCCGCTCTCAATCATCCAACATCTCCCTCTTGTCTCCTTCGTATTTACATACTTTGTGCACTTAAGCCAAACAAAATAAAAACCTTGAATCACAAAAAAAAAATTAAAAAAAAATAAGTCTCGCTCTTGTTGCTTTGGTAAATAACCTATCTATAATTCTTCCTGCCCGCATCACAAGGCCTTCCTTCCCCCATCACGTCCAGCCGGGGGTTTTATTTATTTTCAGAACAACCGCTGCGCCGGGAGAAAAGCCCCTAGAATATAGAACCGTGTCCTCCTTGTTTGCATCACACGGTAGCCCAAGATCGCCATCCACTGCTGTTCACCCTGACATGTCTTCTTCCTTCACTCGTAATACCTTCTCCATCCCTGCGGGCGCGGAGGGCCATGAGAGAATCGTCATGTGGAGTTACATCCCTAAAGCTTCCTTAAGCCCTTCCGATGCTGCCTCCCCCGTCATCATCATGGCGAATGGTCTTGGTCGGTCCCCTATCCTCCTCCGAACTTTTCTCTCACTAGTCAATATCCGCTCTCCGAGCTCTGCCGTATCCCTCATTTTTCATACAATACCATTTTTTCTTTTTCCCCGAATGGCGCAGCCCTCCCGAGATCTGCTGGACTACCGGTATGTTTAAACGAACAATCCCTTCATTCAGCGGTTCTCTCCAATTTTGGATTTCATTCCCCGTGCTTTTCTGATCACAAGCTGCTTCTGCTTCGTCCGACATCGTTTCAAGCACATTGCGGCGCGATTTGCTAACGCTGGGTACACGGTCTTGTTGTGCGTTCCACTTCTCCTTCAACCGCCAAATGATAATGTTTTATTACAGTGAACCTATTTCAACCCAGTAATTTTCTTTTTTTGGGGGCGATGATGTAGGTTTGATTTCCGACATCTGGGCGATTCGACGGGGCAACCAAGACAGCTAGTTTCGCAAGCAAGGCAACTGGAAGATTACATGACAGTGATACGATTCGTGACAGATTCGGACTCGAATGCGCAGGTTTTTTGCCGCAAGAATATACCCGCGAGCGAGGTGGTTCTGTGGGGATGGAGTAACTCAGGAGGACATGTAGCCAAGCTGGCCACGCAAGCGGATAAACTGCCCATTTCCGCCGTCATCACCCTCGACCCCTTGTGCGACGGTTGGGCGAATTTGAGGCATCACATGTGGCACAACCCGCTGGGCATGGCTCGCATAGGTCATTGGATCCTCGGCGATTTCTTACTCTCCTTCTTGCCGGTCCTCAACAAGCAAACCACCCTTGTCGTGCCAGCGTTTGGGCCGGGAGGTATGCTGGGCTCGTCGGAAGCAGAACACGGCTTCCAGATGATGAGCTCATCCAGCGCGACAGAATCCTCCGCGGGCGCACAGGAGGGGAGGGTACACGAAGAGCTGGAGAATCATGGGATCGGGAAAGGGCCCTCGGTGGTGAACGAAATTGCGGCCCGATACGGATTCGAGGTGCTCTTGCAGCGATGCGATGGAGCCCAGGTCAAGTGTCCCATCCTCATCTCGTGGGCTAAAAACGAGGGCGATCGACTGATCCCTAGCAAGATTCCTCGCCGCTTCGCTGATGACTGTCTCAAGGCTCAAAACTCACACATCTCCATACATCTTCACGAACATGAGGGCGACCATTTTGGCCTCTTCTTCGGCGGTCCTGGCTTCGAGGCCGGCATTCGAATGCAACTCCAATTCCTCCATACTCTCTTCGGCCCCTCTCTCCCCGATTCCAAAGAATCCATTTCCTAATTTCCCTCGTGAAATCTCTCCTTCTCCAAGGTCCGTACAACCTCATCCCCCACTCTGCAGCAAGTCAACGCTTGACTCAATCATTCTCACTTTCTTCTTTTTCTTCTTCTTCGTCAAGGCATTCATTAACGAATACAATCCTTCCATGTACAGTATAAAAAAAAAACCCCGCCCGAGTGAGATGGCCGCTCTTGAGTTTCCTATGTACTTTCGTTTGTATTAAACCCAAAGCAACCAAACCACAAGAAGACAACATATAGTAGCAGATTTTTACGAAATCATTCTCCTCACTTATATCATCTCTCTCTCTCTCTCTGTGTCTCTCTAGGAAGCAAAAAGGACCTCCCCTCCCACTCCTCGAATCTGATATGCTGATGTTACTAAATTATTATTATTATTATTTTTTTTTGGGTAGGGCAGATACTTGAAATTATTAAAATCAGCATTTTTTTTTTTTGATGGAAAGTTTCTCCTTTTGGGTTATTATCTGCTTTCTTTAATTCTCTTTTCTTTTCTTTTCTTTTCTTTTCTTTTCTTTTCTTTTTTTTTTTTTGAAATGTAGCTGGTGAAGTGATGGTTCAAAGGAGAGCAGATGGGTCCGGAGTGGAGTGGGTTGTGTTTGCCAAACGATTCAGCGGGGAATGCAGACTTGAGGAAGCTTGATGAGAGCATGCGCATTGGCTCAGTTATCGCTTGCTAAAATAGCTTCCGCTTTGCGACAGTAGTATAGCGCTAAATCTCCCCAGCCACACCGGACCTTGCTAAACTGAAGGCTAACTTCCCAGAACTGCGGTTGGAATCATTGCTAAACCTCCACATCGGTAGCTCCCAATTCAACCATGCCAGCCACCCGATATCAGGAATCTTTCCGTCGACACTTTCAACAAATGATGGATATGGGACACGAAGAAGCCCAACAAGAGGACGTCGATTTATTGCAAATTATGTTCGTCAATTTCGATGATGACATTCCCGAGCGCCAGCACGATTATCGGCCGGATCCCCATCGAGAATCAAGATGTGTACTCTGGGCATCAGCGGCTGATGGCCGACTATCTTGATGATGAAGCGGTCTACAGTAATTCCAAATTTTGAACGTCGATTTCGCGGGTGACGAAACAAATATTTTGTTTTTTGGTTGTGCATGCAGGATTGGTCTATCTACTCCTCAAAAAGTTACCTCTGCGTTGCGCCTGCTCGGATATGCCCTGGCTTCACATGCCACTGACAAATTCGTTCCGATTCGTCTTCCAACTGCCCCACATGCTCTCAAGAATTTTCTCTTGCCCGTTATCTACATCTACTCGTCTTCTGAATACTTGCGCAAGCCCACCGAAGAGGACCAAAAAAAAAGAATACTTGAAGAAAACGCATGCCGAGGTTTGCATGCACGTCGGTTGGAAGAACTGCCCCACGGCATGGGCAGACCAATTCACTGGCAAAGAGAAAGAACCGACAATCGTGCTTGAAGCAGTTGCGACAAAGAACCGCTGGATATGGCATGGTTTCTTTGGAACCCCAAGAACAAATAACGACCTGAACATTTTGGATAAATCTCTACTTTTCAATGATTATCTCAAGGGCCAAGCCCCCACGGTCAGCTTCAAAATCAATGGGACACGCTTCAGCTCAGCTCAGCCTACTATCTGTGTGATGGCATATACCCCTCGTGGGGTGCGTTCATCAAGTCGATTTCTAACCCATCTGATATGGCCACCACCATCCACTTTAATATGTTGAACTTGCAGTCCGGGAATCATTTCCAAACGGCGCACGTTACACGGCGGAATAGTGAGATGGACAAGGTTGAAACCTAAGTGGGAAAAT
>LAVV01009889.1:5019-17313 GCA_001263375.1 Puccinia sorghi
GTTGACCCCTGAAACAGTCTTTTGGGGAAGGCCAAGCCTTTGAGCGACTCTGCTAGCTGTTGCTCCTGCCTTCATCATGCCAACAATAATCCCCTTCTGCTCGGTTGTGAGGATATTGTGGGTTGTCTTTGAGGGAGACATTGGTGATGGTTGGTTTTTAGTGTGCACAAGCACGGACTTCAATTTCTCAGTAAGCTTGCGGCAAAAAAAAGCCCGCTGCTAACTCTTGTCCAGGCAATGTACATCAATAAGATTTTCATTGAATCATTCCTTACACCCAACTGTCTCTTCAACTTCCGTTGGCCCAAAATCATTCAATTGGCCCAAGCAATCACTTGCCACTTCCTAGTTTGCATCAAAACACAATTCCCATCAAAGAAATTACAACTCAATTGTTCCCTCCCTGCAAAATGAGTAGTCAGCCGGTGCTTTCTCAAAATGTTCTCCTTATTTATACACTGGTCTTTTGAATCCTTTAAGCTGACTAGTTGATCTATTGCCTTCACTGTTCAGCTTACTGAGTGTTTTTGCTTTTAAATGATTGTGTTCTTTCTTCTTGAATTCAAATCTTTGTTACAACTGTTTTTCCAAGTTCTTTTGCTGTGCCAACTATTTGTGAATAAATATCTGCTGCCATGGTATTACTTGGTTTTTCCATTGTTGAGTTACCTTAGCTTCACAGTTACATGATGTGATATGAAGCAATTTTCATAATCCATACACAACCATTTGGCTGAGAAAAACAAAAACCAAAGTTTAATGTGAAAGCCACATTAAACTCTATGGGAAGGGTCAAAATTTTTATTCTGTACTTCATTATATGGACATCTAGTCTCATTTTGTTTAGGAGTTTGACTATATAATTAGCCATAGGAGGGTATTTGAAACAGAAAAGTAGTTTTTTGAAACCACATTTAACCAAATTATAACACAAGAAACCATTATTATATGTACTTGACAACTTTTCAATTTGTCATGGGGCTTCAAAGGCAGAGGTTCCAAATGTGTACAGCCCATGTTTGAGTGTGGTTTCTTGGTTGTATCAGTGGATTTATTGGTGTGTTATACACTGTTTACAGCATGGCAATATAATGCACACATTGCCTCCACTTGTGGGGTGTTGTGTGGTGTAGGGTTTGCCATTTTATTTTTTATTACTTCTATTCTATTTTCTCCTATTTCTTTTTTTGATTTTTCAATTCTTTCTTTTTCTTCTAAGTATTTTTGTTTTTCTTTTTGTGATTGCTTCTCTTATTGCTTGCTCTTGGATTTCTTTGAATTTTTTCCGTATGAGTACAGTTCCAAACATGCACTCCTCTCAAATGGAGGTGTGAATCCCAAAAATTTGCTGGTAAGCTGGCTTTTAACCTATTGGAAACAGGTGAGGCCTGACGGAAAGACACATGTCACGGGTTTGCACAGAAACAGCACGCACGGTATCAGACTCCAACTCGATGAGAGAAGAGATCCAGTGCCAGGCATGACAAACTTGTAAAATAGGTAGAAGGCTGCAGCAGCTGCAGTAACTAGGTTACAGTTGATGACAAACAGGAATATGACTCTGCAAGATGAGTAAAGTTTGTAGAGTTGAACCCCTGAATCCTAACACTAGAGATGCTCTAGCCTCTTACCATTCCTCCTTGGGTTTCCCACAGGTGATGGCTCATTGGAAAGTGAAGATTTTGATGTGTCATGGGGTGAGAAAACTCCAAACCTGGAGTATCCCAGATATAAGAGTTGGATTTGGTCGAGTAATACAACTTAGCTTTTTCTCTCCCAAACCCACTAGCTCTACCAGAGCTCACAGATTAAGAGTCAAATTTCTCTAAGACTCATGATTCAATGATCCTCAGAGTCTTTCCATTGTTAACACAAGGAGTTCTAAGAATAAGCTTGAAGATCCCTTGCCTCCACCATCCAAACCAGAGTATCTGAAATAAACAAAGATATAAAAATACCTGTCCGGCCTACCCCCACTTCCACCTGAACCTGAATCTACCGTCAACCCAGACCCAACTCCAGCCCCATCGTCTCCAGAAATCCTTGTTCCAGACCCAAAACCCAACCTTACTATATCTCCATCCCATTTACATCCCCAAGAATTCAGCACCCATTCCCCCTGTGACAATACACTTGCACCATTATCCCCAATATCCATCCCTTCCACTTTCCTATCCTGTTCTTCTTACATCCTGTCCCAAGATATTACCTTTCTTCTCTCTTGCCTTTCTCTATCCAAAAATTCCCCCATGTCTTCCGCCAATAACCCAGACCCAATCACCATCCCTGATGACACTACCGCCATCTTGCCAAGAGCAAAATTTCTCTCTGCACCAACCAAGTACAAATACTCCATCACAAAATTACTTGCAGATGGCTCCAACTTTGACAAATGGAAAAGTCACCTTAACCGTGTCATCTTCCTCACACTTGACCTCAAAATTTTTTGACAACCCCAATAACTACCCCAAACTATCCAAACAAGCATCGAAATCCCTCCTTTTCCTTATTTCTGTTACCATGAATGACAAATTATCTTCCATTGCCAACCGGAAAGACACTGCAGCAGAGGCTTTTGAAGCCATTCAGCTCAATTTCCAAGGATCCATCCATTTCCAGAAAATTGATCTCCTTGACCGCCTCCTTGAACTCCAATCACTCCCTCCCCCTACCAATGTTCCAGCCCTCCAAATTCTCTTCAATAAAATATTTGATATATTTTCGAATCTCACAAAGGTGGGAGCTTCCCTCTAACCTCTTATTGAATCCCTTTTCCTCCAAAATCTTGTTCCCCCACCCCTGAAAACTTCCTGATCTCAACTTTTTCAGACCATATCCCTCCAAGTATCTAACACTGCAAAAAAAACTTGCTCAACTGCCTGCAGTTGACTTGCAGCATGCTCCAGCAAAGCTGCCATCCAAGCTCCACATGTTTGCATATGTAGATTTTTTGGCACAGTCACTGTGCAGTATGCACAGTGACTGTGCATCAAAGCTTGGTTGAATCAATTCTGGAGATTGGTTGGAAACAACAGAAGCTTCCTGGGACTTTCTGAATGTTAACTGCAGGAAGTTGAGCAAGTTTTTTTGCAGTGTCAAGACTTCAAAATTACCAATTTCAAAAAAAAAAAGAAAAAACTTATCCGGCAAGATTGATTGTGTACTGTAAACCTCCATTCTCTGACTTCTGATAATAAAAAATCATCTCCTAACCTCACATCATTGATCAGCCCAACAGTAATTCCCATAAATTCAGTCATCCCTTAAGTCCTCTTCATATCTCATAACTTCACTTTCATTCTCCTGTTTGTTATTTATTTTATTTTTCTTCTCTTTGTTTCTCTATTTCTGCTAAATTCCTTTCTTCATTCCTTGTCTTCCAGTCTAAACTTCAGCTCCTTTTCTTCTCCTCTTTAATAGATCTCACCTTTTCATTATCAGCCATCTGCCGACTGTTATGCTTGCTAATTCTTTGTTCTCATTGATTATTCTCTAGTCATGTTGTCATTGAATTTTTCTTTCCCCTTAGTCTGGTCTTAGTTTTAGATCAATAAATCTTTGTCTTTTTAGAATATTCATTGCAGTCCAAAATGGCATGTAGGTGTGTCATCAAAGGTTCTTTGGATCATTGGATGAAAATCTGGTGCCAAAGGACATAGGTGTTAAGACAAGATAGGGTTAAGCCTCACTGGTCATTCTTTCTTTGGCTTTTAACTCTTCCTGGGTGAGTCTTTAGTCAGCCTGCTCAGCTCCATTTTTATTTTCTGTTGGCTTTTTGACCAAATTATGTTTATGTGTACCCCCAAATTTTGAACAACTTTTGAAAGGGATTTCTGTTGTCCCAATATACTCACTGTTCACTGCACTGTATGAGGATTTGAAACCTAATTTTGTGATATAGAAATGAGCCCTCAGGCCATGTTGTATCACTAAAAAGCCTTGATTGAATAGCTGAAAACTAAAAACCAGACTGAGAACAAAACAAGAATCAACAGAGGTAATGTGGATAGAAGAAGGATAAAAAAAGAAACTAGAATAAAGCATACCACTTGGCGTGATGGAAAGACTGATCAGAGAGGACTATTAAAAATGGAAGATGAGCGGAGAGGTATTGAGAGGTAAAGCATACTTAGAAAGAAAAGAAGGAACAACGATAATAAAGAAGAAATGATCAGGATGGTTTTTAGCCTACAAAAAAGAAAGAAGTTAAAGGAAAAGAACAAACAGAATGACGCGGAGCGTTTATTTCTGTTTCTAAGGAAGATGTAGTGAGGCAGTGGACTGTGGTGTGGTCAATAGTCAGGCTGTGAGAATGGAGAGAGTCAGATGAGGGATGGACTGAGAAGGGATGTTGAGATAAAGCTGTACCAGACATGATCTATCTTGACGTCAGATTTATGAAAAGTGAGAGTGTCCTTGATCTTGAGGTCTTGACAAGTGATCTTGATCTTGAGGTCTTGACAAGTCCGGAGAATCTGGAGAAGATTAGCCCAAGTTTTATTCAGGCATAGGCTTGACCATAAGTGATTTTCATCATGCCCTTGTTGAATTAGGTTTTGGGTCCTGAGAATTGGGGACTAGGAATATTCAGAGCACAAGATTGAAGGATGCAGAGCACAGAGTGCGTGGTGCACAGATGAGATGAGAAAGCTAGACTTCAACAATCAATTTCCTTTTTCTCATTCAATTTCTTGGTTTCTATTCATCACTCAGATAATCCACTTCTGTTCTTTCTTTCCTTACTCCATCTCACTCATCCTTCATCCTTTTTTTCTCATTCTTCTTTTCTTTCTCAGGTTGGTTGTCATTTGTGCTAGCTAGTGTTCTCCCTTGTCATTTCAGGAATAACTCTTCTCTCCCAAAACTCTAGAATTAATTAGCTTGTCACAAGAAAATTCAGAACTTGGTTTCAAACACTTGTGAAAATGTTTACAGTTTTTTTTTATAATTGGGCCCATAAGAATGGATTTGGGAGGAGGGGTGACACTGGGCTTCATGATCTGATTTCATTGAGCTTGATGTGGCCTTTGCATACAAGATCTTTCCAGTAGCTTGAGGGGGGTAAGACAATGTTTGGTTGCCCTCAAGGCTTGCCAAGCGCAACTCAAGCACTTCAAGCAGCATGGACATTTGGTTCATCCATTTTTCCAGTTGCTGAAGTTGTGTTGATTTGGCCTCCATCATCTTGTGGGTGACCTTGAGGGTCTCCTGGTCTAATTGCAGAGTACCATCTGCGGGTTACCAATGATGCTTGCAAGGAAAGTTAAAAGAAAAACCAACAAGGGTGTGGTGGTTGGTTTAGTTGGGATAGATGCCATGGACATGTTTCCAAGGATCTGATCTTTATCCATCAGCATGTTTTGGCATTGATGTTTGGGTCAGGGGGGATGTGGGGGTTAGTAATTACCAAAGTAAATCAAGCGGAGATATATGGAAACCTTCCAAAGGAGACAACGGTCCTTGTGAGAACTGTGACACTACGGCATGTCTGCGGCCCATCAACCTTGCCGGGGAAGAGGTTCTGCAGAGCTGAATTGAGGAGGAGGTTTAGGGTTCACAACTATGTTCATCACCAGATTAGGTTTAGGTGTATCTAGTGTTATGTACCAGTTGTTCCCCTTCTTTCCTTTCCTCATCATCATCTCTGTCTTCCTCTTTCATCACCATCAGGTGATAAGTCCTCTTCCTTGTCTTTGTTGGACTTTCACTACAGCCCTCCTTGCTCACCCGCACACATCTGGTTTTCCTCAGGTTTGATTCACCTTCCTTTTGTCTCTCTTCTTTTGCCTCCGCTTTTCTTTGCTCATCATGCAATTCATCATCATCTCTGTCTTCCTCTTTCATCACCATCAGGTGATTCATCCTCTTCCTTGTTTTCGTCGGACTTTCACTACAGTCCTCCTTGCTCACCCGCATGCATCTGGTTTTCCTCAACAACAAGCACATCAGATGATAGGTGACACAAGGGATATCAAACCTTTTGAAGGAGACTGCGGGCCTTGTGAGAACAAGCACAACAGATGATGGGTGATACAAGGAATAGCAAACCTGAGTATGGTAGGGATGCTTTTGAGTGAGCAAGGACAAGCAAGACAAGTGATGATGAAACTTGAATGGATTTCATATCACACCTTTTAAAGGAGACCACGGGCCTTGTGAGAACAAGCACAACAGATGATGAGCAATACAAGGAATAGCAAACCTGATGAAAGAAAATGTTAGAGAGTCAGGAGAAGTGAGAGAAATAGAGAGAGATCACACTTGAGTGATGCTGTTGATTGAGCAAGGACAAGCAAGACAAATGATGATGAAACTTGAATGAAGAAAAAGGGACTACAATGAGTGAGAACAAGGATTATAAATGTAGTGTTCTTCAGATTAGGTTTCAACCTAATTCATAATCATCACGCAGCCAGCTCTAGCGCGCAGTCATTCTGCCCGTGAGTATGTATCACAGAACGTGATGGTTCAATAGTTAGTAGGGGTGGACATAATCATGAATCACCCTCGTTGGAGGTTAGCGTTGGGTTGAATGATCACCGATGCGGACTCAAACTCCTTTCGCTATTGCTTTTCCGTAACACTCGCTATTCTCGCAAAAAAACTAACAGAGCCGATGCGAATGCTCTAGTAAATGCCGTGGATTTGCGAGGTGGATTCCACGAAGTTAATTACTTGGTCGCCAGGAATGCCACAGGGGGGTAGGAGTCTGTGTTGAGGTTCAACACCACTTCCTATCATTGGCTCATCTCCCACAAAACTATTCACAATAAGTAGCTAAGTGACGGTTGATCACATCATTTCACTACAAGGGAGGGAGAGTCACAATCCTACACACATGTAATGCCTCATACTCTGTACGAATAACGGCTGCGATGACAAGTCATTGCTAAACGATAGTTATGAAGACTTATCATGACTACAAGATTGACTAAGGAGATGAGGTGTGCACCACCCGCCAGACATCAGCATCCCAACGAAAAAATCCGCCAGTCACCTCTCCACATGAGAGGGCCATGAGGAAATTAAAGGGATGATGGTGTCTCCTTATGGGGACTTGGATCTATCTTGCACAATGTCGACTTCGAGCTTTTAATTCTCCATCGGCTCATGTGGCAAGGACCTCCCTAAAGGGAAGAGTGGTTAGTGGTGGTGTTTATGATTTTGTTAGGGAAAATCATGGCTCATTCCGCAAAGGCAAGTTCGGCTGTTTTTTTATCATAGCTCTATTTCATTTTAAGGATTTGCGTGTATGGGATATGGTCCCAATGGGGACTGATTGTTGATAGTTTCAGCTCCCGGTCGGGGGTTGATGGGCTGGTTTCGCCCGCCGATCCGTGTCAATGCGCCGATGATCACCAAGAGATTGGGCCTTCCTCAAGGACTCTTACTTGAGGCAAGAGTATGTATTTATATACCGGCCGAATGGTCCACTCCTTTTCCTCCATATCCACTCATCTTGTGTGTGTCGCTTCAAACCCCAACGACTTCTTTCCCATTTCTTCCACAAATTGATTTTTTGTAAGTACACAATTTACCTCGAAATACTTCACTGTGTAAAATATTTCATCTTTGAGAGATCAACGTCACTCGTCCTACTGGATCAAGAGCCCATCAAACCAACCAACCCTTCACCAGCTCAAACACACCTTTCAGTGGCGCTTTTTTTGCCTTCATCAATCTCCTTTGCTTGATTGTTTGCTTTCCTTCACATCTTCTCTGCTTTCAAACAACCCACGAACTCATAATGAATGCACGCTTCGTTTTTTGTGTTCTGAGCCTTTATGGTGAGTGCACAGGCCCTGGCTAATCGTTTCTCTGCTGAACTTTCTTTCTCTGATTTATTTTCACAGCCGGCACACAACTTACGATGGCTGCCCCTTTGGGAATGCTAGGAGGCTTAGTTGGCGGCAGTGGTGGCGGCGGTCCTATGGAAATGCTAGGCGGAATAATGGGAGGTCGCCGCTATGGTAGACGCGAAAGCAGTTCGCAGGAGGGTGGACCAATGGCTATGCTGAGCAGCCTTACGGGCAGCGGCAGAGCCAGCGGCGAAAAAACTGAAGGAGACGGCGGCAAAGGCGAGGGTCATCAAGGTATGCTTGGCAGTCTCATGGGTGGCGGCGGAAGCAGCCCTTTGAGCATGATATGAGGACCAATGGCCGACGGCGGTGGCGGCTCCAAGACATGCCCGCACGGCACCCACTGTGTCAACAGCGGCCTTTCGGGGACGAGGGCACACCTACAGCCAACTTCAACTTAACCTTTTTCTCCCAAATCCTACTCCTATTGTCCGGCTTGTCAAGGAACAGCTGTACTACCTGATGTTTACGCTGCAATGTACCTTTTGCTGTATTCAAGCGACACGCTGTAGGTGTTTACCAGGCAATACATCTTTAGCAGCATTCGCCAGGTCCAGTGTTCCCCTCAGACCTATTCCCACTCAAGAGATCTCGTGGGTGAGCAGAGACATATCAAGTGCTTGACATTCATCGGCTTCGAAGTATAAATGTTAAGCTCAATAGGAGAGAACACACAACGAGCAACTTAGCCCTGATTTGGCATTACTGATGGTGGCTTCTGTGAGATGTGAGCCGCTGACTGTGATCAAAAATAACCCAAATACAACAATCTCTTGCTTTGGTTTTGGATGTTCACCCTGTAATCAAAGCAAGCCATTCCATGAAGGCAGTATACACTGGCTGCCTTGTCAGTATTGAGAAAACTAAGGCATGATGCACGAGTCACCAAAAGGCCCTCATCACTGTTTGATGCAACCCCATTTAAATTTGTCAAGTACAGGATTTGTTTATTGAGGAATATCATAAAATTCGAAAGGAGTACTAAGGGAATCCTTTCCTGGTGTGTACCCTTGTAGCTTAACTCAAAGCGGCACCAATCCGGGTGGGTCGCAGAACCAATTTGTGGTACACAAATGGGGGTAGCTGGTAAAATTTCTAAAATTCGGATTCTATTTTCATTATTTTATTTGGGGTTCATATTGAAGAAATTTGGGGTTCATATTGAAGAAATTTGGGGTTCATATTGAAGAAATTTGGGGTTCATATTGAAGCAGATTTGATGATAATAATTCTATTCTTACACTTTTTAGGGTGAAGAATTCAATGGTAAGGTTTACTATATATATATTTATCTGCTACTGTGAAATTTGGTGTACTAGGTGATTTGCAACACCAACAGTCATCTTAATATAGTGGGACCTAAAATGCCACCTTTCCAACCTTCAATGGGGTCCACTGGGCTTTATGAGCTCTAGATCTCAGCAGAATAATTACACCCAGTTGACTACATTTTACCTCATACAAGTCAATTGCTAGTCCTGCTATACAGTATATTACTCAAGACATTGATGCTGACCATAAACCAGGATCTTAAAATTTCATAAATAACTTTTTCTTCTCCTCTCCTGACCAGCGCTGCGACTTCTGGTGGGTTGTGTATCCAAAGAGGGTGGGTTGTGTTTCAAAACCTATATTATTTACATGTATTATAATATTTACTTTAGTTTTCCAAATAAATATTATCCCTTAAATGGCACCAATTATGTTTTTTTAATTCAAACTTGATGGTGTATTTGATGCAATTTTCAAATCATGCAGTAGAATTTTTAATTATGTTTTTTTCAAATTCTTACTTGACATTATTGTCAAACCTTGGGGACAAAAGATGATGGAGACCACCAAGCATTCAATCATTGGATTGTTTATGTTTTGTGAGATGAATGATACTTGAAAGACTCTTTTGATGGGAATGTTGGATCCATTGGTTCAGATTCTGATTGGCTTGAACATAGTGACATTGAAGGACTTATTTTATGACTTTAAAATCAGAAAATTATGCAATGAATTACAAAAAATCATAGTTGGTTGGAGAGATGCATCAGCTCAAATCAAACTTTTCTGAATGATAAACCATAAACTATTGTGTGGCTTCCCTCCTTCAAGACAAAAAGGGAAAATATAATAATTATGAGTGTTAAATGATCAAGTAAGAATTATATCAATTATTATCAGAGTTGAAAATGAAATCCTCTACACATTATTGCACACAAGAGAACTGTTTTTAATCACTGCACAAAATATTTGGATAGCAAGCTTTTTTTTGTTGGATTTTTTGATTAAAATGTCTAGTTTCCATAATTTTGGAATTTATAAATGATAAATCTGGTCTCATTAATCATTTCAAATTTTTGAATTGATGTTCTTGTTTTTATTGATATATTTTGGGGTTTATTTGAATAAAATTTAGCTTAATCAATAGTTCAGATTAATTTCTAGTTAACTTAAACATGAATTCTGCAAAGAATTCAGAGATAAATCATATTTTTTTCTTCTTATTTTCATGTAAACATTCCAAAGAGTTCTTGACATCTTCCATAAAAAACATGATTTATGGCACTTCAATAATGGTACCCTGGTGAAAGGATTCATTTTCTTGTGCAATAACAATTTGAAGTTGTTTTCCACTGTTTTTGGAAACACCTCTGACCATTGCTGAAAACATTTTTCTCAATTTTCAAATTTCATAAATAAAGAAACAGCCAAAAACTGTTTTCAAAAACTCCCAAGTATTTGGTACAGGCCCTTAACCCAGGACCCCCAACCAGCCTGAAAATAACCATTATCAGTTATTATTACTAATAAGAAGGAACCATAAATAATGGCAATTTTGACTTCAAAGGTGTTACACATACTACTTGGGGGACTTGCAAAAGGCCTCAATTTGACCCATCAATACAACTTTCCCACATTCTTCTCAACCTCCAAACCCCCATCGGATAAAAAATCTTGATTGATTACTAAATAAAAACAGCCATCCAGAGCATCACCAAGAATATTCCTAACAGAAATGTCAAACATCACCTGTGACAGCCAGCCTGACCTTCAATCTCATTCCAGGCATTTTGGGATGTGAGCCTGTGACTCTAGCAAAATCAAACAAGGAAACAAAGATTATTATTTTCATCTTTTATATCCTATTTCTCAGGCAGTCAATTCAGAATAGGAGTGGAGTAAGCCATCAAAATAGCCTCCTCTAGATAAATTCAAAAGAGGGTCCTGCTAATCAAGTATTATTTGAAAGACTAGTCCAAATTTCTTAGGCTAGTCTCCAAGTACATTTAAGAAGAATCCTATGTGGCTTTTTTATCTAAAATAAAAGGATAGTTGGATTGAGAGGGTAAGAGAGAATTTGATAGCAATGAATCTTTTCAGAGAACCAATCCTGAGTAAACAGTGAAGGAGAAAGAAAGATTATGATAAAATTACTTGCTGTTAGGTATTGATTACACTTGTTAGTGTGAAAACAGCCTATTGCTGAGGGATCTTTAAATACTGGTTGATCTGATTGGTTCTGGGTTTTTCTAGTCTGAAGTTAATTTCTTGATGAAACTGGTTTTCAAATCTGGTTGAAATTCAAATTTAAAGATACTCATTTTCTTAATCAAACTCAGGGCCCATTTATCAAGCAATTTTTGAGGCTTTACTGAAACAATTTGGAGCTTTTTTGAATATTTCATTTTTTGTTTTGATTCATCTTTTTATTTCTAAAACCCTCAAATTCCCTCTTGAAGGGAATTGTAGCATACAATATTGTCATATTAATAGTGCTGAAATAGCATTTTTGGTGCTGTGTACTGGTAGTCCATGCACCAACACTGATCTGGATTTTGAACCCCCACCCCAAGTTAATTTCACTCCACCTGACTCCCAAAACAAAATAGAAAATAATGAAGCATGATCTTTGAAAGGAATTGGTTGTTGCTCTTTGGGTCCCAGTAATTTTCATACTTCAAAGTAGGGGTTTTGATACAAAACCCACCCATTTTGGATTCCCAACCCAATGGATGTTGCAGCACTGGTTTGGATGGGTTGCGGAACCAATTTTACACCCACAAACATGGGACGTGGGTCTAATCCCCTAATTCCAAATGTGAGTCCTGCCAGGAAATATCAACCCAAAATTGTGGGTCTTGGTACTGAGTTCCCAGAAAGATAGAAAGATGGCCACAGCTTCTACATTTCTCAAGATATCAACATGAAAAATATACCAGATTAAAGGAGGTTTATTCATTTATTTATTTTTGGAAAAACCATGATTCTGTAAAAATACCACATAACACTGCAAAAAAACTTGATCAACTGCCTGCAGTTGACATGCAGAAAGTCCCAGAAGAACAAGTATAACTATCTCAGGTCATGCAAGAAGAAGGATTTTCTGGCTGTATTGGTTTTGTGGATGGCACAACAATTCCTCTTAGTCAAAAGCCCCCCATAG
>LAVV01009900.1:4638-16891 GCA_001263375.1 Puccinia sorghi
GATGACAAGTGACATCAGGCTACTGAATTGAATCAATTCATTAGCCTCATTTCACCTGTCATCAGATGCTTATTGATTGGTCCTGGTGTAAGGATTTGATGTTTTTAAAATGTCATGAAAGGAGGTTCCAAGTGCAGTGAGCTAAGTGGGAGACCAAGATTGAAGGAAGAGGAGGGGAAAACTAATCACCTATTGAGGTTTGATGGAGGAGGAAAAAGGGATTGAATGAAGAAAAGAGGAAATACAACTGGAGAATGTGAAGTATAACTAGATACAACTTGAGCCTAATCTGATGAGATGAGAAAAGTTCCAGTTGGAGCTTTGCCTCCTGGGAGAGGTTTCGACATCATCTTGACCCCTTTTACTGTGCTCTACTCCCTAATCGGGAACTTGAAAGTTGGCACAGCGTGTTGCGGATCCTGGAACATTATGTGTTCCACCCGGCGTGCAACTTCCTCTTTGACTGGACCAGCTGTCAGATTGAGGCGTAGGATTAACCCCATAACATGATACTCTGTGATTTTGATGTTTATTTCATTCATGTCTGCCACAATATCCCTCATTTCTGCAGTGTAGGAGGCTGTAGTTGGATGATTGTTGGGTTTTATGCCAAGAAGCTTCATGAAGGTAAAGATTTGGGCTAATCAACAAACATAGCTAGACCAATTATTGAGACTGGTATAAGCTGACAAGAAACTTGACAAGCCAGAGATTTCTTCTTCAAGTGATGGGTCAAGAGAGTGGAGCAGAATTGGGTGGTGTGGTAATCCAGTTTTTCAGCTTCAACAGGCCAAAAACTCAACATTGACCCAGAATATCAGTTAATATCACATCAGAAACAGATTCAGGAGCCCAGTTTATCCCAGGCTACCCCCTTACAGCATGACTCAATTCCCATGGAACAGAAGATATTCAGCATTCTCTATTTGGAGGGACAAAAGTACAAATGGACAACAGAGCAGAAGACCCCCAAAATCAGACAACAATCAGTTCCAACCCTTTGGAATCCTCTGGATCAGCCATTTTCTCACCCTTCAAGGAATGTCACCTTTGATCAGTTATTTTTCCATGACAACAGACAGTTTGAAAGTAGTCATTGAACATCCTTACCCATCATTATTTTTGTTCACACACTTTTTTATGCACCTTCTTGGGAAGATGCCATATTGCTCCCCCCTTTCCTATAATCAGTTTGTTCTGTGCCAAGAAGCCTGCTTGTCACACTATAAAAGACCCCCCTTTCAGAGCTTTGTATCAATATTTATCTTTTCTAGTGTTAGAGATTCATCATAGTAGTACTTAGCTAGTATTAGTTAGTTAGTATTAATTAGTAGTCCTGGTATTAGTTAGAATAGCAGTAAATGTTTATCCCCCCAGTGTCTCTTTAGTTAGCAGAACCTTCCTCCTCAAATACCTCCATCCTCAGTGGTTTAAAGACTAAGCCAAGTAGTAGAAACTTACCCAACACTAGAATCTGTAGAAATCAGCCACACCCTTTTCTCTTTTCCTTAGTGTAACTCTCCCAACCTCATAATTAGATAGGAAGGAATCTCTTTATATATCAGCACCTTTAGCTTCAACTTACATTATTAGTAGTGTAATTGTCTATTTCCCTTCCAAGCTCTTTCTCCCCAAAGAGAAGTTCCACAACGTGCATCAAGTAAATGGGATCCAGTTTTAAATTCTTGTCTTTGACAGCTGTGGTTGGGGGAATAAAGGAGAGTGATTCCTCCACAGGGAGGAAGACAACTGGCCTTTGGAAGGTATTGGAAATTGCTTTCCCATGATCCATCTTGCTAAGCCATTTTGAAGGAGGGATCTTGTTGTTTATTCTTGAGACCTGGAGCTGTGAAATGATAGTTTTTACCATTGTTTCTACTCCAAGTAGCCTTGATTAAATCATCCTAAAATAATCACAGTCCCCTCAAGATCACGCTCCCAGCCGACCCATCAATGCTGCCACCCCCTTCCCTTGTTGTTCTACCACTTCTGGCCATTTGCCCGCATCACACCCCCACTCTCTGTTCCCCCTAACCACCCTTTGCCAACTGGCCAACCGTTGCCAGCCACTCCGACCGCAGCCAATCCATCACCAACTGCCGCCCCTCCCCTTGTTTTTCCGCTCGCTGTGGGGAATTTATAGGAGAAGGATTGCAGCGGGTCTCAGAAGCAGCAGCAGCTGCTGATGGCATGGTGCACACGCAAAGATTAGCAGGCCAAATTAAACAAAGGGCGTTGATAAACGTACACGGGTATTCCGCGTTTACACCCGGTTTTTTTGGGCCAATTTTTTACATGATTAAAAAAAAANCCAGGGTGATTTTGCATATTTTATGCATATTAAAAAAAAGCGGGTGTGTACGCGGAAATCCGGGTCCGCTGCGCAGCAAAAAACCGGGTGTATACGCGGAATACCCGGGTACGTTTATCAATGCCCTTTTTTAAATTTTTGGACTTCTAGGCTCAATATTGTGAAAGATGAGGTTGAAGAAAGTTAAAAAGGGGGCAGAGATTCTCAAGAGAAGATCAATGGACTGGCTCCGGATGGTGTGGAAAACATATTGCTATAACATCAGTGAGATTAACAAATAAATAGTAAGGAGGGACAAGAAGGATGAAGGGTAGAGTTGAAATTTAAACAAATTAATTTGCTAAACTGGGGGAAATATTTTGAGTAATAAACTCTTTACTTGACTTGTCAATGATTTATTTTGTTGATGGGTTGATTAGTGCCAAGTAGTGGGGGGCAATTCATTGCTTTTCATCTTGTTCAAAGGAAAATGTTACCTGGTTGATCCTGCCATTATTCATATGCTTGTCTCAAAGATTAAGCCATGCATGTCTAAGTATAAACAACTATACAGTGAAACTTCAAATGACTCATTAAATCAGTTATAGTTTATTTGATGATACCTTACTACATGGATAACTGTTGTAATTCTAGGGCTAATAAATGCTGAAAATCCCCAACCTTTGGAAGAGGCTTACCCAACACTAGAATCTGTAGAAATCAGCCACACCCTTTTCTCTTTTTCTTAGTGTAACTCTCCCAACCTCAGCATTGGATAGGAAGGCAGCTCTTATATCAGCACCTTTAGCTTCAACTTACATTATTAGTGGTGTAGTTGTCTATTTCTCTTCCAAGCTCTTTCTCCCCTCCCCAAAGAGAATTTCCACAGCGGCCAATTCATTCATGATGAACATTGGTGTTGGACTTCGTAAAGAAATATGTGTCATAGATAAACTGAGAAGTCAACTCAGGGATACGCTTGGACCGTTTCCTGTAGTTTCTGCTGTCAGGAGAGGTGATCACAGTCTCTGATGAGTTTGACCGCAGCCTAAATTATGGATGCTGTATTTTTTCTGTCTTTGTCCAAAAGGCACCAAGATTTATTTTCCCCAATGGCTAGAGAGAGGTGTTTTTGTTGTTGAAACCAGATCGGGGTTTTTCATTGAAGGTGTGAGAGGTTCATTGACTGCCAGCATGGGGCTGGGTGCATTCCACCAGGGAGGCATAAAACCATATTGATAATACGGAAAGGAGAAGGGAGTATAAGTAAAATGGGGATAGTATGGGAAAGGAAATTGGGGAATGTTGGGTTTTTCAGATGATTTTTGAATTGAAGGGGATCAGGGGGTGGAGAAGGTGAAAGAGGTCTGTTTTTCTAATGGAAGAAGGTTTCTGAAGTTTTGGTATGGTAGAAGGGTTGAATGGAGTAGGAGTGAAGAGGTGAGAGTCTTTGTTGAAAGATTCTTCCAATTTTCCTTTATTGGTTGGATCAAGAGTCCCATTGCCAGTGAGGAACTGAATCGTCGCCGCATCACGCAAGAAATTCACCTGAAATTGGATTTGTTCTTCCGTGGTTAAACCAGTGTGTGACTGAGAAATTGGAGAGGCTCATGAAATTTGTTTCAGAGAATCAGTAGGGGAAGGGGTTTTGTGGTCCTTATTGGACATAGCTGATGGTGGTAGATGACGGAGAAGAAAAAGAACAAAAATTGTTCTTTTGAATGAGTCCCAGAAACCTTGTACAAACAGGATAGAAACAGAGTTAAACAAGGAAATACTTGGGACCACTTGACTGTCTGTACTATAAAGAATTAGCATAAACTAGGAGAAAGCATAATATTGATGAGACAGTCAAGCGGAACCTTTCTAAGCTCGCAATAAGGTTTCAATTTTGTTGGTACCTTGCAACCCTCACTTTTCTACTTGAATAAAATCTTATTTGAAGAGATTTGAGTTGAATTTTGAAGTATATTGATTGTTGGAGTGAGATTTATATATAGTGTAAATATGATGATCCTATTTCTCCCCTTGTATTGAACTATATATGTTTTTGCAAGCCAGTCTGGGCACAAACCAAAGGTCCGCTTGGCATGGTGCCCAGGGGGCTTGGTTTTTTGCCCAGTGGGCTTGGCAATTTAGGGGGCTTGATTCTCCTAATTGGGGGAGCCCCCATTCTTGGCACATTGCCAAGCTGATTGGTGTGCCACCACCAAAGCTGTTGGCTGATCCCAAAACCACAAACTACAAATTCGACAGCTTTGCAATTCCACCTAGGGTGGATTCAAATGCTCAAAGTCATTTTCTTGACTCTAGAATTTCTTTTTCTTTTCTTTCTTTTTTTTTTTACAAATTTGACCATTTTTTGTTTTTTGTTTTCTTTATTTTTGCAGGTCTCAACCTCCGCCATCATGGACTCTGTCAATCTGTAGATAGTATCATTAAACAAGGAGAATTTGCAAGCCCTTCTGGAGGAACTTCAAAGTTTGAACAAAAAATGGCTCAGAAGCAACCCCAAAAGGGGTGGAAATGATTGTATGTTGCCTTGATATAAACATTGCTCTTACCTAGGAATTACTCATTATTAACACCCTTCTTACAATAGTTTAACTTAGTTATAAACCTGTTGTGACATCCATGCGGCCAAGTGAGGCTTGTGTCGAACACACCCTCACTGTGGACAAGCAGGCTTGACAAGATGCCATACCTGCTTGGCATTGTGCCAAGTCCACCTTAGGATGAGCCAAGCGGGGTTGGCCTTTTTTTGGCTTGACTTTGCGGTGTGCCCAGATTGCAACACCAACTATCTACAAGCATATTATACGTCGGAGTTGATTCAGTATATAAGCATATACGTGTCCTAACAACGACTTCCAGGCTGGTCGACTCAGTCAGCCGCCAAGAAAATTAGGGAAAACATGGACTTGCCCACTTTTGCCGCAACACCATCCTTCTTCGACTTCGATCCAATCAAGCCTAATCGATCTCAAACGACTTCCTCAACAACAGAACAGCCAGACCCTCCATGGAAGTCCACTGACCCACTAATCAGGGTTCGTTTCTCTATCAGTCATCACCAAAGAAAATTAACAGGAACCTGATCGCAGTTCTCCGTCTCACAGGCTCACTCCCCATCCAGGGTATCCTACTACTTTCCCAAAGGCGTTGGCGATTATCATTTCGGGGTCTGTTGATAAGCATCTACGCAAAATAAAATGGAAAGAACAAGAAAAAAACATCGTTTGCTGATAGTTTACCGAAAATTTTATTTGCTCTGCATAACATCTACCACCACCCGCCTCATGCGTATCCCATAATTTTCCATTCGAATTATTTCTAGAAAGGGCATCCCATGAAGCCTCATCGACTCACAATCCTGAATCATCTCGTTGCCGGTTATGGCTTGCATCATCACATGGAATACCACTCACCCCGGCTGGCAAGTCGAGAAGAACTAGCTACATTTCATTCCTCATCCTATTTAGATTTCTTGGAACGGTATGAGTCTCTCACTGACGTATTCTAAATTTAATCTCCTCCGCACTGACTAACTGCGTCATTCTCTCTCCCCCCTCCCAAAAAAAAAAATCCACCTTCACTCGTTCTATCGGAAAACCTTCTCAGAAATAACATACGTCTAGGAGAAGATCCGAAATCAATAAATCTCGCATTCAATCAAGGTGATCACAACACGGGTGAAGATTGTCCAATGTTTGATGGAATATACGATTTCTGTCGACAATATGCTGGTGCAAGCTTAATGGCCTCTCGGAAACTTAACTCGGGCACATCAGATATTACAATCAACTGGTCGGGTGGTCTTCATCACGCCAAGAAATCCGAAGCTTCCGGTTTTTGTTATGTTAACGACATTGTACTTGGAATTATTGAACTGCTAAGGTAATTTTTCCTCTTTTTCTTTCGGTAACATCTTAAACCAGAAGCATTTTTCACATTTATTTGTTGTGCCTTTTATAACTATAAACACATCAGAATACATCCCAGAGTTCTCTATATCGACATTGATATTCATCACGGCGATGGTGTTCAAGAGGCGTTCTACCTCTCGAATCGTGTATGTACGGTCTCATTCCACAAGTACAATGGCGAGTTCTTCCCAGGGACAGGTACCATTGACGAATTCGGATACGGACTGGGGAAGAATTTCAGCTTTAATTTACCGCTTTCGGATGGAATCGATAATGAAAGTTATGTGAATCTTTTTCGATCGGTGATGGAGCCAATCATTACAACATTCAGACCCAGTGTGATCGTACTTCAATGCGGGGCGGACTCACTTGGTGGAGATCGACTAGGTGGTTTCAACATTAGCATTGCCGCACACGGTGAATGTGTCCGGTTCATCAAGGCTTTTCGAATCCCCCTCATGGTATTAGGTGGAGGGGGTTACACACCACGCAATGTGGCACGCTGCTGGACTTACGAAACCTCTCTACTGGTCTCAGATACCTGTCCAAGTATTTCCAACCATCTCCCCTCGACACCATACGACTCGATTTTTAAAGACGAACCCCGTCTGCATGTGAATCTGGTCACCAAAGTTGACAACAGCAACTCGAAAAAGACACTTGAATGCCTCCGGATTGGAATTCTTGAACGCTTACGCTACATGCATGGAGCACCCAGTGTACAAATGCAATTGATTCCTCCTAGTTTATCGCAATGGCTCGAGGAAGAAGAAGAGATGATCGAGAAGGAGCGAGAGAAGGCGCCTGATGAGCGGCCCCATCCGTCGCGATCGACCGGCCTCCTCGACTATTTCCCCACCAACGCAAGGGTCCCGGCGGCAATTAATCCTGGCGCTCCTGATCTAACACCTGCTATCAAAGCTCTTCCCGGAACCCGCACCAGAGCCAATTATGGCCTCACCAACCCGGCCCGAAAGCGTGCGCAAACTGCCAAATCTAGCACTCAATCCTCGGCAGTCTTGGAAAAATCAAAAGACGAGTCGGCTCGTGCACCTGCATCGGTCCATCATGCCGATGATCGCATGCAAACCGAATGAGCACATCCTCTTCGCCCCTCCCCACTTCCTTCGAAATATCCGTGGATCGACAGTCATATCCGGAGACAATATCCAATCACCATCTCCCGATCTGCTTTCCAATGGGAACTGTTGTCTCTTTTTGTTCATAAAGACAGTGGATTAATTTTGTTTATGTAATGTGATGTACCTTTAAGCTTGCCCAGTCAGCTCTCTCCCATACTCTTGAGCACAAAATATACAATTATCACAAAAGTGGGAAGTACACCAAAACACAAGAAATATATCTACACCGATACGTATACATTTCCAAAACTGTTCCACCCTTTCTTTTTTCCGGAGCTTTGCCCTGGGGGCACTTGCTCTGTGGGGGTCATCACTGGTGCTTAATCATCTTTGATGTTCATCCTAGTGCCTTCGTCATCCTCAATCTTTGTCATTCACTTTTACTCAACATCGATCCAAAAAATATTATCATCATAAATGATCAAATTTTCCTCATCTTAAGCCATTATGACCTTATTGTTAAAAAATTAACTTTCTCTCAACCCAAACCATCTTTCCAAAACTCAACTCGTGATTACTCAAAGAATGAACCACATACTCAAAGATCAACTTTTGTCAATTAATCTTGTTGCACTGGACTTCTTCTCTTGATCTTGACTCTCTCTGATTTCATTGCGTGTCAAGATCTCATCCGGATTTACACCAATTTATTTGTTCTTTTACTTTCAAAAAAATAAGTATAATACTTATATCCTCATGTTTTTTTTCTTACTATTGATCTTTTCTCTTATTGTTGATAACAGATTTCTAAAGATTGCTTAGAGACAGAAGCAGAGCACTACGATGGAAAATCAGATCACATGAGGAAAGAGAGAAGTAAGAAAGACAAGAACAACTTTTGAGACTGATAAAGAGAGATGAAAGCATACCACTGCAGAGCACACAGTTATTACAAGCACGACGAGCTGAGATTTGAGCAGAGAGGAGACAAATAGGGAGAAAGGGGACTAGACAGGAATGAAAGAAAAAAATTAATGAAGAGCTGAAAAGAATAGAGAAACCATGAGCATGAGCGAAGAGGTCCTTTATTGATTCTCACCAAGTTGATGAGGTATCACCGCAGTGTGCCGTTATTGAAAGTGAGCTTTTGAGACAAGGTGAGAATCTGGCGAGCAGACTGATTGGAGGAGATAGCAAGGACTTGTGGTTGAGAAGAGTTGAGAAGTGAGATAGAGCGAGGACGAGTTATTGAGCCGAGTGTGACAATAAAATTAAAGAAAAGTCCTGGTCTTTCCGGAGAGAATGATTGAGACTTTTTAAGTAGCAAAGTTTTTGGGTTAGGTTTTGAATCTTGGCTACTGTGACACTCAAATAACAGTCAATTCCTATACCTAGTTCAGATCCGTCCATTGATCCTTTCAGTCTCTCATCATTTTCACTTCATCCCGACAACTCCTCTGTATGGAGGCACTGGAGCGCCAAATTGGCCAAAGAAATTGAAAAATGAAAAATTACAAAAAAAAAATTAAAAAGTGTTTTTTTTTTAATCCAACCGCCAATTTGGCCATACCAACCGCCAAATAGGCCACATNGCAATATCACCAAGGAGGTGATGTGGATCAAGACCTTGCTCAAGAAAATTTTCAATATCAAGCTGAAATCACCAACTCCAATTTTTGAAGACAATCAAGGCGCAATTGCACTTTCCAACAATGAATCCAATCACTCAGCCTACAAAACCAAACACATGGATTTGCGGCATCATTTCATTTGACGAGAGGTCAAAATCAATTCCATAGTTCTTCATTATGTTCCGACTCACAAGATGCTGGCGGATTTCCTCACCAAAGCAGTCGGCAAAATTGCTAACAGGCGAGCTCACGGCAGTCTTCATTTCTGGTGCTCATCACCTCCCGGCAATGAGCATGGGGGTGTGTCAGAATCCTGCTCTGCGCATGCTGCAGAGGAAGCGTCATCCGCAGGCTCTGACTCTTGAATTTGACGCTCACCCAGCTTCAGTCCCAGATCTTGTTTGGAACAATCAACTTCCAATCCTCTGTCTCAGCTTCTCGACTCCTCAACCAATCCAGTCGCGTCGACACATCCAAGATCTCATCAGCTGCCAGTCGTCAAACCCAGGGTAATCAATCACTCTACCTCACTCTTTTTATTCTATTTGTGCTGATCTTGTTTCTGCAGTTTTGCTTCTGAGAGTGTGTGTGGTGGATAGCTTGTTTGTTCTGTTTGTTTCTCTATCGTGTCTTTTTTCTCCTTCTCATTCATTTCATTGTGATCCTTTAGGTATTTATCTTTTCCTTTGTTCTACTTGTTTGTCTTCTGTTTCTTTGTTCTCTTCTAACTGAAAATCATCCTTTAGTTTTGCCTGAAAATCCAACACCCATACTATTTCCAATCTTCCAGAACTACCCAAAGGAGCACTCTCCAAAAGTTCTTGGACTATCTTGCTCCTCCTGTAGCTAGAAGGAACCTTCCTTGGCATCAGGTAGGCTCACAATTGGGGGTCTGGCCGGGAAAAATTAATCCTGGCATTTAATAATCATACTTTATATCATTCCAAACCTCATAAAAATATTCTCCTCTAAAAAACCAAATAATAACTGAAAAAAATCTTATCTCTACCTTTTTCTTTTGTTATAAAATCAAAACAAAACAAACCATTCGAAAAAGTAAAGAAAACCTTTTTTCCTTTTAAAAAATTATATAACCTATAACTAATTCAAAAGACTAATCAATAATATTTCAATTACTTCTTCGTCTTCCTCAGTGACTCCTCAACAAAATTCCAAACTAGTACAACACTACCTCCGCGTCCTCAAACTCAGAAAAGAGGAATACATCCGTAACTACAAACCTACGGATTGGGAGCTCCTCACAAGAGAAGAACAGCTCATTTCAGCCACTTATCACGCCCATCTCTGCGAAAAAGAAAGTCTAGAAACTCAGCTCCTTATAAATCAATATAACAGCAAAAAAAAAGAAAAGAAAAGGTTATCAGATAAAGAAAGGTATTTTTGAATCTTGGCTACTGTGACACTCAAGTAACAGTCAATTCCTATACCTCTTTCAGATCCGTCCATTGATCGTTTCAGTCTCTCACCCAATCATTTTCACTTCATTCCGACAACTCCTCTCTCTCATATCACCACCACTCTCAACCTACAATCAACCTTCTCCAATCTCCTGACTCAAACTCATTGACTCAGCTCAATACAATCTAATTCCTAAACAACCCTTTGATTTTTGACTCAACATCAACTCTACTCAAAGCAATAACATCTTCAGCACAGTGCCTCAAGTCCCTTGGTGAGAAGACACCTTTCATCACTCAATCCTCTCGTTCTGACTTCTTATTTCTCATTGTGTAGTCCTGTGTCTTCTATCCTCTTGCTTCTCTTATACTATTGTTGTCTCTTTCATCATCTTCATTGCTCGGTGGTAAATATCATGTCTTTTATTTCCTCTTCACTCATCTTTCATGTTTATCTCTTTCATCTAACTTGTCTTTATTCCCTTAGGCTGGCTTTTGGTTCTCAATTATAATTCCTAGATTCAATATTAGGTTTGATGGGCAATATCTAGAGATGAGTTAGGTTTCTTGAGGCATTTCACAAGGATGTGTTGAGTCTGTCACAGTGAAAGTGTGAGGCACATGAGATTCCAACAGTTGATTGATTCTTAATTAACCATCTTAATTCATTTTCTATTATCCTTTTCTGAATTCAGATCTTTTCCATCTTCAGATCCTGATTGTCTTCAAACTTATCAGTTTCTTCATATTCTATTTGCAATATCATTGGCTTGTGGCAAATTTCTTTCTTATTTTAAGTTTTGTTGTTCTTCTATTCTTTTTTGCATCTTTGCTCATTCCTAAATTGTTTCTAGTTTGGTTTCTGTTTCCAGTTTTTAATCATAATTATTTCACTTTTCTTGCTGGAGTGTATGATGAAGGTAGCTCTTGAAATCTTTTATGAACACATTTTCTGTCCAGGCAGTGTGTAATTTCTACCTTTTCATTTTGTTCATAATCTTGTTAGCTGGTGGGAGTTTTAGGTCACCTCCTTTTTTTTTTGTTCCTGGAAATTCTGTTGGAATATTTTAATCCAAAGTGTCTTAAGAAGATACTGGTTTGTGTGAAACTTAATTCTGTGAGCTTATCTATCCAAATGGGATCAATTCATAGTTTCAAATATCAACACCAGGCACAGGCTTGGTAGCCTAGTTGGTAATGGCAGCAGTTCAAGTATAGTGTCTTAGCTTCTACCTAGGTTCTCTGGTTCAAATTCTGACCAAGTTAATCTTTCTTGCTAAATGTCTGAAAAATGCATTGTTAATTTTCAACATGTTCCCCCCAAGTGCAATCCAATAAAAATAGCACTAAATCAAAACAGGTGAGACTGCAGCCTGTGTAACACTGGAAGTGGAAAAGCTACCCTCACAAAGGAGGGGAATTAAGTTTCAAATGTTGTGGGGACAGGAATTGCTTTTGACTGGACAAAAAAATCTTCAGGTCATTAAGCCCTCCTGTTACTCTTACTCACATAGTGGTTTTGGGAACTGGGTTGTTCTACAAGTGATTGATAATGGTGTTTATAAAGGTGATTGTAGGGTATTTCCTGTACAATTGAAAGTATCAGGGAATGTAGCTTCAGTAATTAAGTCTTTATAAGCTCTTCTCAACCTTTGACAGGGAGAGGAATTCAGATTTCATGTTGGATTCTTCCTGCTGATATATTCAGGGAATGGTTTGAGGTGTGTAACACAAGCCCCCTCTTGCCTGGGGCTTTCTGACAACAGCTGGTTGTGAAAATTAAATCAGATGTTGCGCAATTCAGCCATGATCAAGCACCAAACTTGCTCAGCAGCGGTTGATCAATGCCTGGCTGTCCTCATCCATGATCCACTTCTCCATCATCTTCCCAAGGCAGATGGGGGGG
>LAVV01009900.1:40897-53180 GCA_001263375.1 Puccinia sorghi
CTCCAACCATGCTCCAAAATTGATTAAACCAATCTTTGATGCACAGTCACTGCGCAGACTGCACAGTGACTGTGCCAAAAATTCTACATAGGACAACATGTGGAGTTGGATGGAGGCTTGGCTGGAGCATGCTGCATGTCAACTGCATGCAGTTGATCAAGTTTTTTTTGCAGTGGCAGCGCTTGCATTGTATGCAATCAAACAAAATGTATATTCAAGTCAATATCTGCTTGGGAAAAACTTAAGTTCACCCCCAAATGTCAGACAAACCAGACAAGCCAAATCCAACACCCAATTGCTCAAAAGCTCTTGAAATCCTCTCCAATTCAATTTCTGAAGTAGACTTGGGCAATTCTGGGATGTGCACTCCATCTTCTCCAGTGTCATTAGTTCTCTCTTGCCCTTTGAGTCAAAATGTTGAGTTTTTTTTTTTTTCAGTCATGTCACGTGTGCGTGTTAACATCCTGATCCGTAGCAATGCTTCAAGTCTCTCTGTGAGTTCAACCGGTTAGGGTTGCTTTGATGATATTGGTTGCTACAAAAGAAGAAAGCTGAATGGTGTTTGGTCATCACTGATCAATCTGACCAGAACTACATCAAGTCTTTATTCAAGAACCTCTATCAATTGATAACAAGCATCAGCTCTAGCCACCTCGTAAAGTATACTCTCAGAAACACTTCTTCTCTTTCAGTCAAATTCATCAGCTAATCAATTCTCATTTTGGATCAAGATCAAGCTTGCCATCAAGGTCTTCCTCTCAAGAACTCAATCCTCATTCCTCCTGAAAATAAAGAAAAACTCCATTCTGTTACATGTTTTTTTTCTAGACATTTCTTCTTTCTCTGTGTTTTGATTTCAAAATGATCACTTATCCTTTCTCACTTTCATGTTCTTCTCATTTTCTTTTCAGAACTCTTTGCTCTTCTCTTCAGTCTTCAGTACCTCTTGTCTTCATACACTCTATCTCTTGATTCAGCTGTGGTAGGCCTCTTCTCTTTCATGTTTTGCTCTCAAAATCTTGTCTCTCTCTAGTTTGGTTTTGTTTTTAGTCTTGAATTCAGATTCCTTTTACAAAACGCTTCCAAGAAACAAAGATTGGATGATCTTCAAGAAGAAAAGGGATTGAAGAACTACCCTCTGATGGCTGAGAATTGACTTCAAGTGGTGAATTATGGAAATGTGTTATTGGAGTATAGAAACAAGATTTCCCAAGAAAAGCTATAACTGGAAAGGAAAAATATTGCAATTGAAGAAAAAAAGGTTAATATTGAGGAAGAAAAATTGGCTAGTAAAATTCAAATGAACAACTTGAAGCTCTGGAAGTTGTATGAGAAGGATTTTCAGTGTTATGATGAAGACTTGGAAGTGTTCTTTCTCATGAAGATAAAGATTAAAGAAAAGTGGATTCAACAGTAGTTTTTTTATCCTATTATGTTCAATTGCATTGTGGATATTTGTATTTTGCTGGACGTCCTGAAATGGTGTGTAGCAACACTGGATTGTGATGGTTGGGAGTGACCTGGGCTGAAGTGTTAGGGATAAACTCATTTTTTTTTCTTTTGAACTCAACAATAATGTTTTCTAAGATCACACATGCATTTCATCAAGCTATTCGCATAGCCTGGTCCCATAATTGGCATGGTTGCTTGATTATTCCCCAGAGCACCTGCAAGACCCCAAAGGTGCACTTGATATCTTTTTGGCGCAATCTTGAAGCTTTTCATAATGTTTACTTGCATTGTCTTGAGAGTGTGAAATAGTTTTGACAAGGGTTGACCAAGGAGGGTAGATACCATCCACTAGATAGTGGCTGTGGTATTTGTGGTTTTTGATGGAGATAGCTGGAGACTGCTTCCAAGACCATTGTTCTTGTTTTCTCCTCCCTGAAAACTGGCCTGCCCAGCCTTGTGGATGATTATTCCACACCCAACGCATCCCATTGATTGAGCCCAAACATCGAGGGAGCCCGCAATCTTTGTATTTGGAAAGTATGTGTGTTTTTTCTTTAAACAGTTGGGGATGCAAGTAATCATCTTTGTAAATCAAATTGATGTGGATGAAGTTCTTGAGGGTCTCAATGGCAGTTGTTTGTCCAATTTGAACATATTCATCAGTGCTATTGGCCGAGTTCCCATAAGCTAGCTGGCCTAAATCTGCCTTGATTTTCTGCTCAGGATATCAGCCAATTTGGCGGAAACATTCCTGAAATTGATGAAATTGTCTTCCTATTTTATTGAATCAAAAAATAAGAGTAAAAGTCTTACTGCTTTCATAACCCAATAGCAATTATGTGCTTGGAGGTAATTGCACAACTTCAAAAATAGAGGGAAGTTCATGCAGAAGAAAGGTTCACTAATATAGTCATTGTAAGTCATTCAATGAGAAATAGTCTTTGAATAGTTGAGCATGGCCTTCAAGAGGGTTCCAAGATATTATTTTCCTATTTATTGAGGGGTGGTTGGAGGAGGATCTTGATTGAGAGAAGAGAAGTTGAAATATGATTTGCTCTTCCTCCATTTCCATGATTTTGTCAAGGTAGTCCGGCATCAAGATTGAAGAAATGGGAGTTGAGCATCCTCCCGCCACTTTTCCCAATACTAAATTCCTACACTGCACAAAACACTTGCTCAACTGCCTGCAGTTGACATGCAGAATGCTTCAGTCAAGCTGCCATCTAAATCCACCTGTTTGCATGTGTAGATGTTTTGGCACAGTCACTGTACAGTCTGCACAGTGACTGTGCATCAAAGCTTGGGTTGAATAACTCTGGGAGAAAGAGTAACACAAAAAGCTCTTTTGGAATTTCTGCATGTCAACTGCAGGCAGTTGATCAAGTTTTTTTTGCAGTGCTAGCCCTTACAAACCATTATTCCATCCTTACAAACTACCTACCCTAATAACTGGACCTAGCCTATGTCCCTTACAAACCATTATTCCATCCTTACAAACTACTTACCCTAATAACTGGACCTAGCCTATGTTGGTTGAAACACAATGTTTCCCAGTCTTGTTGCATCCTCTTTTAAATCCCTGGTTGAGACACAAATTCACCCAGCCTTGAAACATCCTGTGTTCCATTCCTAGTTCATACATACCTATCCATGTAATTTTTTTTATCCATATTGTACATATCCTATCTTGGCCATGATAACACTTCCTCCTCTTGTAAAGACTGTCATGTGCATGTACTCATCTGCTCACAATACCTTTTCCATGTGATTTTGGCATTGTAACGCAAATGGAACATCACATTGCTCTTGCAAGGAATACTTTGACCTGGTCACGCCTATTGACCGCAATATCTTTGGTATATGACAAATGAGTTAGGAACAACCAGTGACTAATGTGGAGTGGGCAGAATAAAGCGAACCTTTGGTTTACAACCAATGAGTTAGGCACAAGGCCAGTGACTAATGCAGAGTGAGCAGAATAAAGTGAAGCTGAGAGAAAACAAAGAGGTGGACAAAATGAGAAATGAGAAAAGAAACAGGGATCAGAGATTTTGTGAGGCAGACCTGTGGACAAAGCAAGTGGAGTGAGACAGATAGTGAGAATATCACTCAAGGAGTGAAAAAAAAAACAATTAGATTAAGAAAAGAGATACATACTATAGGCTTGTAGAACTAGATACATCTGACTAAGATAGATTAGGATTCCAACCTTTAGCTTATCCCACCTTTACTCACGGGTTGCAGCAGGGATCAAAATGACTTTCCAGAACTGTAAGTTCAACAACGCCCAATTTCTGCCACATAATGCGCTGGAGGAAGACCTTTAATTTGGACCAAGCGGGGAAAGAGATTGAATTTAGGAAGATGGTTTTTTGGAATGAGGCAAGAAACCCTGACCAAAAGACCTTTTGTACGCAAGCCAAAAAATGAGACATCAGGTAGGGGAATTGAGTGTGTTTGGCTACGTTGTTGAAGCTCTTCTCAGATTTGCTGGTAAGCTTGCGTCTGGATTTCTACCATTTCATTGAGCTGTTAATGGAGTGACAAGTTGCCTTGCCAGAGATGCTGATCAACTTGCCATGGAAGCGAACGGACAGTGCTAAAACCCACTGTAAGCCCCCTGCGCAGCTCACCAAAACATCAATCTTAGATTATATAATCATTACTATTTAGAGTCAGATTTCCCTGGACCACACATAGTTCAGTAGAGACCTTAACATTCTCTTCTACTGAAATAGGTGAGTAAAGACACTTCTTTGCATTTTCTATTTCTCCTTTTCCTTCTTTAATCATTTCATCTTTCCCTTTTCCTTTCTATCTATTGATGTTTTACTGAGAGACCTGAACCTTCCCTTCTACTGAACTAGAAAATACAAACTTAGGTTATAAAAATTTGTCTCCCAAGGCTACAGAGCCTTGATGTTTAGATCCACAGAAGCTAGTGAGGGGGTTAAAAGCAACTCCTTCAATTTCCTTATTTCCACAGCCACACTAAATCTTTTGCCTTTCCCAATCCCTCTTTCTAAAAATAAAAAATAAAAACTCCCCTTGCCCTGGATCACCTTTGTCGGGGACCATCATGTTCTCATCAGAAACATCCTCCTCCAAAACTCTACCATGTGTGTGGCGTAGGATTGGTATAAGTTTGTTAATTTGATGGTTATTGGACGAAATGCCCAGCTATAGAACCTTTAGGTGATGATAGTGTGTGTTAGACATACAAACAAAGAAGTGGAGTTGAGGACTCAAGATGACAGCACACCTGATGATGATGATGAATTGTTATGATCTTGTAACCCCCTCCAGGACTTGCCAGGGGTTTCCCCAACTGGGGGATTATCTTCAAGAGGAAGGTGAATGAAAGAGAAGAATCAAATGAACATACAAGGCATACCTAGCGGCAGCAAAGAAGGGATGGCAATAAGATGACTGATATTCAGGAAAGAATGAGAGAAGATGAAGAAAACTAATGACACTAGAATAAAACATGTAATAAGGTGTGAGGGTGTATGATGATAGTGAAAAGATTAGGTTTCTATTCTCAAAATCTAACCCTAACCTTCTTGCCCTCCGCAGCACTTTTGGTGCCGAGTTGAGGTGCGGGAGAGTTCATTTCAATAATGGTATGTGCAGCTGATCTTGATTATTTTTGTTTTTGTTTTTTTTTTGAGGCATGTTTGTCCAGAGTTTCGTAAAAAAACACCTCGCAGACACTTCTTGCTGTTGCTTGTTGAATAAATTTCAGAGACAAGGAAGGGTAGAAGCTTAGATCTTGTATACCTTCTTAATCGGGGTGTTTTGCTGTAGATGTACACATGTATATAATTCTGTCCCCCACCTCAATCTCAGTGCTGGAAGCTTATGTCCTGAAAATACCAAGATTTTTTGACCTGTTTTGTTCAGATGATGAATCTTTTATTGTCTCAGCCACTGATGACTTTCATACGCCCAATGTCAGAATGTCCTGCACGCAGTCAGTCAAGACACCCTTTGGTTTTGCTTAGGGGCACACATAAAGCGCAACGGAAAGAAGCCAAGTTACTCTATTCAGATACCTGAGCATCCACGTCAACGGAGACTGGAACGAACAACAAGTAATAAAAAAATACAACATGAATGAACAGTAATGCGTCTTGAAACATTAGAATTCGGCTAACAGATAAAGATGAGTGGGAAGATAAAGGAGCTTTGATTAATGATCTCTACAACTCAACAGTTGATGGCATTGAAATAGATTATTACACCCTGGAATCCATTGATGAGAAGACGATTACCAATTATTACTAGATTACTCCCGGAATAAAACTGATGCAGATTCCAGTCCGCAAAAGAGGATGGGGGGGGATAAAATAGTCAATCAACAAGTCCAAACTTGGTTAAATCAGGAAGGCAAGCACAACTCACCTGTAAGGCACAAGACTGCAGTACTGGTCCCAAGATTTCCCATATTTCTTCGCACATCTATCGAAATTCCTTGTGCATCGATGTAGGATCATGATCAAGAAAAACACTGTTTGTTGACCCAATTTTTGTTTACGTTTCATGGGAAAATAGTAAACACGAATCCACGAGTCAAGATTATTTCTCCTGCTTGAAGCTTCTCGATCAAATTTATACTTAAAAAGTGAGTCTTACCAGGATAAAAGTATGGTATGAAACTTCCAGTTCCGGAGCAGACTGCCCAACATAATGCTTGTATGAAATCCGCCGTATAGTTCTTGAGTTTTCATTGAGAATGTCAGCGGAAAAGAAGGACAGTTGATAATCATGTTCTCAAAAAAAAAAAAAAAAGACATACAGGGTGGCGACATTTGGCCCACCAGCCGTCAATCAGCAGTTTCCGTTCACCGTTCCCAACGACCAAGACTTTTGGGTTCTTTAAGGTACCATAAGACAGCTGAGGAAAACCATAGATTCTGCTAGTAATTTGAGACTGGGAATCGTTCTCCATTTTGAATCTAGCCTTCTGGCTATTTGAGGTATCGAAAACGTAGTAGGCTGCCGTGTAAGTTAAATACAAAGCAACGTAGGACCAAGTTGAAAAGTGATATTTTGAAGGATGTTGTTTGGTGATGTAGATTACTGAATGGCAGCTTGCGCAAGGAAGGATGGAGAAAAAAGGTCAACGATCAATTAAGATTTCTTTTTTCCGGTGAAACTGACCAGACCAGCTTAATCAAACTCACTATGTAAAGGCAACTCCTGCAAAATTCCAGAAACTCAACAGCCAACCCCATTTTTCGTACGCCATGTCCCAGGTTAGCGGAATGCATTCCTCGCCCTTGGCACAGGCATTAATATAACTGATGGGCAAAATAAAAGGGGTTGAGTGCAAGTCATGAAGGAATGCGAAGGTTTGGCGTCTCAATTGACTCACAGACCGGTTCCGTATACCATGAAGAGGGAATTGGGCGTCACGTAACCAATTGTTTCATATTGTTTGACACTGCCTGAAACTGCGATGATAAATAGAAGTACCCATGGAATTCGAACCTCCGCAAATAACTTGACGTCGATGTGTCCGATTCTTGGATTCAAGGCAACACCCATAAACTATTGAACAGCGATTGCGTCTTTGAGCCGTTGAAAAAAAAATGAAGGATAGGAAATTCATAAAAGCTTACAAAGTCATAAATGTGATTACCACTCATTCTGACAGTCTGACCTTGCAAGATCGGCAGGAGGTAATAGAACAGTGAGATCCCGAAGCCGAAGATGGTGGCGATGGTCATGAGGTGGCCCAGCTGATCAAAGACATCGCCTAGTCGAACGACTCCCAAGACGGAATGCAGGACGAAGACGGTTGCAAGGGTGGCGTACCAAGAGCAAAGCGCATTACCTGAAAGTTTGCCGCGTAAAATTAGCCAAGCTTGTTAGCTCGCAGTGCACTAGAAGATCTGGCTAGAGATAAACTTGCAGTAGTAGGTCAATTTCCCGCCATTCAAGGATGGAATTGGTAAGCCTTCTTGGGGGACGCCCGGCATATACCAAGCGAGAAGTCCCTGGTGGACCAACAAGCCCATGTAAAGATACGTTGCGCTCCAAGTGGGACGGGTGTGCTATGGAAATAATTTAACAATGGTGGTTAACTTGCTACTCGGACTGATAATGAAACCAAAACAAAACTCACCAATTCGATTAGTTGCCAAAACTCACTCGACCAACGGATAACTTCGGATGGCTGAAGAGACTCAGGCCTGGAAAGTTTTCCATCGTAGCACCACAGACCTTCATGAGAGGATCATGTCAAAATCGCCAAGGGTTGATTCAGAAATAACGATGAATCGCGAGCACTTACAGATAAAGAAGTAATACATCAAACAAGGGAAGAGGATCATGAGGCCCAAGGAGCCCCATGGCCCGCCGAATTCGTAGTGGGTATGTGGGTCCGCCTATTTATTGGTGACGAAGGACATGTATAAAATTCAACATCTATGGTTGATGATTGCTTGAGAAGACGATCGCAGGAGTGGTACTCAAAGTGATCGGCGAAAAATAAAAAAAAATGGAGACGCACTAACCTCCGGATTAAATCTTCCCTTAATGAGTTTCTGGGTATTGTTGTTGTCAGCAGCTTGGGTGTAGACTGCAGACTTCTCAGAGTATTGTTCCTGCGTTTGATTGAGGCTGGGTGGATTTGGGCCAGCGACGACAGAGTCGATGACATGCTTCATTTTATCTGGAGGAAGCTACAGCCAGTTCTCCTTGGGAGGAAAGTTTCTTGGCAAGGATAGAATGATTTTTGTGTAAATATTTATTTGTGTATGGTTAATGGTTAAGGGATGGAAATAAGAGAGAAAGGGCGAAGAGTGGGACAGGCCCTTTTAGAGAGTAGTAAGTTCGGTGGGAGTATGACGGTCAACAGCGGCTGAGGGGGGTGCTGTCTAAGCAATCCTGGCTGACGAAACTCTGGAGCTGAGATGGTAATGACGCTTGTTTTAGTCAGTGGATCGATCACCGACTGGCTGGCTTATAATAGCGCAACCTCCTCGACTGACACAGCATATGAGATCCTGAGACCGAGCAAGGCAGTCGTAGTTGGTAATTTGAGTCTCATCACCCTCGCCAGGCCCATTCCCAAAAGCGGAAGGAGCTGAAGATTTCCGGCGATCGATCAGCCATCCACTCCTCAACCGGCCTCTCCTGGCATGCAACAACCCTCACCACCGAATATATTCGGCTTCCATCCAACCGCACATCATTTCCCAGCAGGCACAACATTTCACCACTCCCCGCCCCAAACAGAGATGTAAGCCATTAAATCACATGCACTCCAACTGCTGCCCAACCGAAAAAAAAAAAAACGCATCATCGTGGTATATGCACCCGCATACACCTCTTGAACACCCCCTTCCGATATCTCCTATCTAAACCCCCTCCACGAATCACTTGGGAAACCCCTACGATTCATGGTCTTTCGGACTTGCAGAAATAATAATTATAAGATAAAGAACCAGCGGAGGGATGAGTCTGATAGGGGTGACCGCGCTGAGCGTGGTAACCATATTGTTCTTGAGCAGCTTTGATGATGATCCTGAGCCAACACATCACCGATCTTAAGTCTTGCGGATGTGCATTCGGGGTGAGGGACAGCCCCATGATGAAAGGCCGACGACGACTTGACAGAGCGCTGGTTAAGGAGACAGGAGCCACAGTGACACACAAAAAATGGACAATCCGTGCATAGTACAACTGAATACTATGAAAAAGATGGGCCAGCCATGTTTGCAAAAGAAAAGGGCCCTCCTCTTGTAAGCAAGCAAGCTACATAGACAAGAAGACGACAGACTCGCCATGGCTCCATGCGCATCTGTTGCGATATATACACAGGAGCCTCCTCGAAGGACCCTAACCTCGTTGCTCCGCCTTTCGTTTGCGTTGTATCTTCCTGCAAGACTCTCCCCGAAATTTTCATGCACATCTCAGTCTTCCCGCCATCTTGTCAACAACATATAAGACTCCCGAAAGCTTGTTGCGCAAAAAGTCAAGCGAGATGGTTTAGGAGGAGAAATCCCGAAACCAACTAGTAAGCTCAGAATGTATATTTGAATGAATGCGCAAAGCATCCGCTGGCCATGTTGCAGAGAGGCCACAGGATTGGCGAGGAGCGATATCCGCACCTGGAAATTCTGCATGCATAGGCGAAAGTATCCTTGTTGGGATCAAGATCCTAGCCTAGATATATAATCTTTTTACCAAGGGAAAGCCCAGTATCCACCCGGGCCCTTTATCACACAGATCAACTAGAGTACATCGCTTCCTCCTCAAGGGCCCATTACTATGTATCTTTCGACTTGCGCTCATGCGTTACCCGGCTTGCCAGACCGACTGAGACCATGGCCTAGGGCTTACATACAGTGCTGCATTGTGCTGTCAGGCATGGGCTTCCCTGTCTTCAGCTGTCCCACCTTCCTGATCTTCCTGCTTCTTCCCTATTCTTGACGGTGAGAAGTCCTCACGTCTACCTCTGGCAAGAATTCAAAGGAAGGTGCGAGTAGACGAGCGGGACGAGCAGCCCCCGCTCTTCCAGTGCTGTCAGTACTCTACCTGGCTGTGACCAAGTTGCGTCAAGAGCTTGTGCAACATGATATATTTCTCACAATAATTCCGGTTGAGAGAGAAAAAAAAGAATAAAACCGGCGTTGATGAAATCATCAACAAAAGACAAAAACTTTGGGGAGGGGAGGAAGTTTGAGAGGATCGATTTTTAAGCGGCAAAAAATAAGAAGAAGAAAAAGAGACAGATGGCAATCGAAGGAACAAAAAAATATGAAAAGTTGGTTCTCCAAAGATTGGGTTATGTGGTGATGAATTGGTTCGTGAGGTGATGAATTCGTTTGTGAGGTGATGAATTGGTTCGTGTGATGTGGTCATGTGGTATGGATGATGATTTCATGCAACTGACGGGATGGAGAAGAGGAAGAAAGGTAAAAAAAGACACCTAGTTGAATTTAACATAAGTGCATAAGGAAGGCGGGTACGGATCCTTGATTAGAGGAATGTTGCGTCGAGGGTGAAAGAGGGCCCCGGTATCGATTATGGGATGGCTTGTCCAATCAAGAGTGCGATAATTGATTTCAATAGTGATGGAAAGTAGAGCCACGTTTCTCGTTCTCGAAAGGAAGGTCGTGGAGGGACTTCAAGTCAGCAAGGTCGGGCTCGACTCGAGGTAGGTTAGTGATGGCGGTGACCCGTCTGGCCTTAAGATGAGTCTGTCCGGGCCAAAAGTACTCGAACCTGTCCACGTCCATGTGCCACACCGATTGCCCAGTCGACGAGCTTCGAATCTGGTAGATTGCTCCGGCTAGAAGTAGGATCGTCGGCAAGGCGATCGTCGCCAACCCAAGCCATGTGGTGACAAAGATAAAGATGTAGCCTCGACAGATAAAATAGCGACCCTGGGAGTGCGAGAAATCCAGTACGTTAGTCTTCTTAGTATTATTTTTTAGGCAGGAAACAGCCAAGGGTTACTAACGCAGCTCGACATTAGTCCAGGAGTTGATTCGTGTAATGAAGCCAATGAGGCTAAGTGAGCGACGTGAGAGGGAAGGAATGAAAGAGCATCACGGCATCAGACATCCTTCTTAATTGCGAACGGATGGTAGGGTCAGGCAGACGGGAGGAAGAGAGGACAAACCGCCGATTCCCAAGGTAAGTAAGCCAGACCAAAGGAGCTCCTGCCATACAGCTCGCATCATAGGGACCCCATAGGAGCCCAAGTGTTCGTTGCTCGGGAGCCACGCCAAGCCGATAGTGATGAAGCTGATGGCGCTTGCGGTGAGAATTTCGGGTATGGAATGCAAGACCGTGCCATGATACATCTTGAGCGAGTAGGCCAGTATGACCGAGGTAGACGAGAGCATCAGAATCGACATGAAAGCTAATCCTACATGACAGAACAGTCGTATCTTGTGCATCGTGATGATTGACGGATTATGACACCATGATAACATGAACATGGTCATTTTCTTTCTAGTTTATTTGCTTTATTGTCGGAAGAAGTGGGTTTCCAATAAGAGCTTTCGACGTATTTTCTGTTGGCCCAGCCTTCTTTGAGGATTGAGGCGGAGTAGAAAAAGTATTCTTTAGTTGATTTAATGAATAACGCCGGCCTGTGTTGGGCTGAGTGTGCCAGGGATGTGAAAGCGAAAGGCACAATGGTGAAGGGCCTAGAGAGAGGTTGGATTTGTTAAGGATTGGAAGATGAGGTCTCTTCGTTGAAGACAAAGGTGAAAAATGAGTGTGTGATGAGATAGCGGGTGGAAGTTGTGGAAGATCGGCTGGTTGTACCGTGAGGGGAAGTCTTATCTGGACTGGTTTGGTGAGTTTTCTGCTTCTGCTCCAGTCGAGCCAGTCTGACGCAAAGAAGGCCGCAGAATTCGGGCACCGAACACACTGCGCCCCGCAGTCCCTAGACGCTCGTGCTCGACGTCCCAGCTGCGCGCCTGGAGCGTCATTATGACCAGGCGGACTAGAGCCGAAGGAGACCGGAGCTGCTTTAGCCGGGCCTCCTGGACCACATTTCACATGTGTGTCGCACAGCTTTCACCCTCTGCTCCACAGCAGCTGGCGATTGAGCTGGGGTCGGACCGCACGACCGAACTCTTGTCATTAAACATCCAACCTTGATTTTCGCACCTCTCCACCATACAACAATTCATGTCATTCATTCTGCCTGACTTGGCTTGTTCTTGGTTGGTCAGCAGTTGAGGTGGGTGGAAGAGGTTTGGCGGCTTCCAGGACCAATGGGGATTCCTCGGCGGAGGGCGCCAGTTCAAGTGGACTGGCTGTGGTGGAAAAGATGGGGAGCTGAATATTTGGCCGAGGGGGG
>LAVV01009911.1:2713-14993 GCA_001263375.1 Puccinia sorghi
AAACATTCCAAAACTCAAAAACATATAATCCAACTGTTCTTACGGAATTTTTGTGGCACCTGTAGCTAGAGGAATACCTTTCCTGGCATCAAGTGTGCTCACAGAGTGCCTACTAAAGTAGTAAGGGGATGCTTGGTAGAAGCATATCTAATATATAAGCATACAAATACATGACGGAATCCTCCATCTCAAGAATTGATTCAATCAGAGAAAACCATGCACCAGAAGATTCAAGCTGGGAGCCAAAGGACCTCTGGATTTCTTGATCTTAACTAACTCTTCCTTCTCGTTGTACATAAAACCTTGTCCCATGACGTATCACAACTCGATCCTGCGTTTTTTTTTCTGCTTGAAATATTAAGTTGACTCCTTGAAGACGAGAAAAAAAAGACAGTGGGCTGTTGTTCGTTGACGGCACTAGAAGGAGCAGCTGTAACCACTTCCTTCATCTGAAGACGCCCATCTAGAGTGGACGCCTCGATACGTGCGCTAGAAACCCTACAAAGCTTGTGTCCCCGTGATAACCACCTAAATATATTTATTACTTGTATTTCTCCATATTGATAAAGTGTCTGGAAGAATTCCCACCAATGTGTTTTTTGCCACCCCACTCTGCGTTCAGCGAGGGAAACAAACGCGTTGAAGATTGAGGATACCCGGGATTCATTCATTCATTCAGTCTTATTTTTATAAATCATATAATCGAAACAACCAATAAAAAAATGACACGAAATCAACACCAAAACATGACCACGTCATATGCAAAAAAAAAGCAGTCAAAAGAGGAAGAGAACAATTTAAATATTTAAGTGATTTTCTCACACGCACAGAACAATAAAAAAATCACAAAACTAAAGAAGATCATTTTATGAGAGAGAAAATTGCATCTGTAAATAAAAAGAAAGCGATGGAGGGAGGGAAAGAAGAGAAGAAAAACTTGATATATACATATATAAACAAGCGAACGAAAGGGGGGTGAGGGCAAAGGAGGAAATGTACAAGAGAGAGAAATAAACGAGCTGAAGTTTTTCACAGAAGAGAGAAAGAAATGATTTTTGAGAAAAAAAAAAGAATCAAGCGATAAGATGAGAAGACGACTGAGGGGTGCAGGAGATGTTAGAGGCTGAGGAGGAAGAAGCGGAAGATGGCTGGAGCTGGATGTTAGAGTTAGAGGCAGAAGAAGAGTGGCTAAGATGAGAGATGTTGCTGGGGGGGTTGGAAGTGAGGTGTTGATGAGAGCCAGAGGAATGGCTGCCGGGGGTGGTGGGGGGCGGCAGGGAGCCGAAGGGTCTACGGAAGAGCTGGGCGCGGTTGAGGACGGTGAGCTCGACAATCTTGGCCGTGAAGGGCATGTCCGAGAACTGTCGGTTCGGGTTCGAGGACCGCAACAGCGTTGGCCCAAATATCACCCCCAGGTTCTGCGACGTCATCTTGTTGTGCTCCGATTGCTTCTCAATCCTGCTGAGATGGTTCATCAGAACTTTCAGCGTCTCGAAATGCACCGCCGGTAGTTGGTGGATCACACGTTCTAAGGCCTCTAATCGTATGTTCTCTTGCGCCATCGCTGTAATGAAATAAAACAAAACCATCCTCTCTCCTTGTAAGTCATATACATCGGCATAGATTTTCTTTTAATCTACCTCTTTGGGGGCAAAACTTACTGGCAACCGTCACAAAAGCTTCATGTAATTCGAACGTAAATAAAGGATTGGGCAACTGTCTAAAGTAATTTTTCAATGTGGATGTGATGGCGGAAATGTCGTTAAACTTGTCGAGATCGTTGAAGTCCATACTTTGTCCTCTCTCGAAACAGTTCTGGATCATCTTCACTGATGACATCCCTCCGGTCTTCCGATAAATGCCTTCAAACTTGAGGCCTACACCACCATCACATCGAAATTAGATCATACAACTTGTCCATACAGAAAAAAAACGCGTTGGAATTAAACCAACCTTGCTCTTCGACGGCTTCGATACATTTGATTACCACGCTAGGCACTAGTTTGTTTTCCGCTTTGGCTTGAGCGACGAGATCGTTACCGAACAAGGCACCCTCGACGTCTTCCTCGTTGTTGGCTGCTCCATAGAGAACGCTACTAGATACAGTGTAGCTCTGGCCAAGATTCCCATTCGAAACGTGACAGCCAAAGAAATTGGGCGCACACTTTGTATGACTATAACTGCCGCACGCTTTTAATAAAGGAAGCAAAAACAGTGGTAATGGTCTCATTAATTTGGATTGGTTGGTTTAAGGGCCAAACATATGACCCAAGCTTACCTGTGCATCTAACTTCAGCTAGTCCCCATAGCTTATCACCACAGTAATCGCAGCGGACAGGTCTAAGTGCACTGACCGGCTGAAAACTGTGCGGTCGTAAGCCGACGACCGAGTTCGGGGCAGGACTAGAATTGTTATGTGCACCAGGTCCATTGGAATGAGTACTGGGCAGATTGCCGTTAGACGAGTTGCTGGGCGTATGAATGTTCGTGGCGTTGTTAGTCGGGTCACTAGTTCCCGCACCGCCAGACGGGTTATTAATTCCAATCGACTCGGGCGTGCTAATCGAGCTCCTGTTTTTGGCATGGTGTTGGCGTGAGGCCATCGAGGCCTTGTGGGTGTGACTCTTGCCCCACTTGAACTTGCGCGTCGTTGCAATGTTCACCTCAGGCGACATCTGGATGGGTAGGTCTGACTCTTGCGAGATCGACTGGATGGGCAATGTCGTAGCGGGTTGAAAGACTGGTTTGGCCGTGCTAGCAAGCCCTGCATGTCGACCGAGAAGACGTGATGCTGAAGTTTTGGTCTCTTCAAGTTGTTTAACTGCTGTGGCATTCATCTCTGTCAGAGCGTCCTGGCGGTGGTTTAAGGAGGCTAACTCTTTTGCTTGCGACTCTCGGATTTTGGACAGATGAGCAACTTCTTCTTTCAACTTGTCTCGCTCTCCAACCAGGCCTTGAATGTCTTCCAGATAACGGTGCCGAAGCTGATCGAGTCGTTCAGAGAGAATCTCACTCGAGGCGAGTTCTCCCCCCTTTTTAGCTTGATCGCGTATCTCGTCCAATACTCCCAACTCTGCGATCCGCAAGTCTCGATCGGCAACAAGTTGACTTAGTTGTTTCTGTAGGTTGGAAAGGGAATCTCTTAGTTCTTCGGATTGGCACTCAAGCGTTGTCAAGGAATCCATCTCTTTTAGTCTTGAAGCTTGTTCGATCATCCGAAGTTTGAGTTCTTTCATCTTTGCCTCTGCGATTTCTCTTTGTATGACTTGACTCTCGTACTTTTGCTTCGCCAGACTAACACCTTCATAAGCACTTCGACTGAATCGTCTCATCTGATGATACTCATCTTGTAGAGCTTTCATCTTTTCCTTAGTTCCGTCGAGTTCCCATAATAGCCTTTCTACTAAGCCGACGTCTAAGCCCAATTCTGAGACACTGTTAGGTCTCTCTCGGTTCTGGCTAATCGATTCGCGGACCTTATTGGTGATCTCATCGGATGCAGTAACACGTTGATCCGGAGACTCTTGGGCAGTAGGTGTGGCAAGCAGAGTCTCGAGATCAATTGCCGAGAGTTCTAATTGAGACATGAGACGACTACGGTCCTCCAACGGGGTTAAATGGTTGTCCGGATCATGGCCGAGCGAAGCTTGGAAGGAAAAGGAGGTGCTGTCGAAGGCGGACAAATTCCGTTCGACATCGGAGCTTAGGGGAGACTGTGAGGAGAGAGCTTGAAGGGCGTTTTGTATGTTGATACCATCAAACGAACTCAACGAAACCGACCGATGCTTTATTCTAATTTTAGAATCGGCTTGCTCGTCTTTAGGGGCATCAATACTGTTGATACCCACGTGGTCAGATCTCAAGTCGGATTTTGTGTGAGATATATTTGCGGGGAGCTGAGGGGAGGAATCGTGAGAACGATTGACGGAAGTGGGGTGTGAATGGAGAGGGCTGGTAGATGAGCTTTTCCCATCGGCCGACGAGGGTCGAGGGATTGCGAATTGAGCGAGACCTTGAAGACGCAGGTTGGGGGGGTCATGTGCACGTGAGCCGGCCAACTGGCCGGTAGGCGGCAGATGGACTGATGAAGCAGAGCCACCTCGACGACGACCGGCAGCCACATGGGATGCAGATCTGCTAGTCTGGAGAGTTGGAAGAGTTTGATCGAGGGTGTTTGATTGCAGGGCTGATAATGCGGCTGAGGCACGAGAGCTGGCAAGTTCTGGTTGATGGTTAAGATACGAGTTTAAGAGTGAGTTTGAGCTGAATCGTTTGTTTAGGGGTGGATTGGGGGTATAAGGAGTGTTGGGTAGGCTGGAGAGTGATTTGGATGGATCTATGGGAGATGGGAAGTCGGATAAATTGGGAGTGGAATTGGAAAGAGAAGGGCCGGTAGTGGAAGAGGGAGGTGGTAGGTTGAAGGTGGAGTGTGAGGATGAGGAGGGTGGTTGAGATGGAAGAGGAGTTTTTGACTTTGAGCGAAGGTTGGAGGAGTTCTGATAACGATCCTTATCTCTGTCCTTCTTATGATGGCTGCTCTGATTGGTAATACTCGACTTGTTCCGTTTGGCCTCCGCATGACGCCTAGATCGGGTGACACGTTCGTTATGACAGGTCATACAATAGATGCCCTGACTGGTCTTGGCGAAGATGAGCTCTTCGATGCGATTAGAGCAAGAGCGACAGCGAAAGCAGTCTGCATGATATGATTCCTCGCCAGTGACGATGGCTTCATTGGAGATCGGGTGTTTGCAGACCGAGCAGATATAGGAACAGTTCTCGCAAACTGGGGAGCCATCCGAGAGGAGGAGTAGGTTTGTGTCATGTTCGACGAGGTTGCGACACTTTGCGCATCGAAAGCTGGAATGAAAAGGAGATGAGCATGTGCTTATAGCACCAGGCAGAAAAGGGAATGAGACAGAGTGTAGACAAACCAGTCAACATGCCAAAGAGAGTTACCGAAGGAGACGACGACGCTATCACTTGCGGTTCCGTTCTCCTCGAGAGTGAGTTTGCAGCCGTTACAGATGATCTTGTCAGCGGATGAGGAGGCAGGCTGGTTGGAAGCGCAAGCGTCCAGTTCCATTTTTATAGATGATAGTTAAGAGAAAGAGAGAAGGAAAATTGGGGAGAGGAAAAGAGTGGTTGGACTGGCTGTTGGGCAGCGAGTGTCACCGGACAACCAACCAAGTGCAGCGGATAAGAGCACACAGTAGAAAAAACATTCAACACTGCAAAGCCATCAAGCAAACTCACCCCAAAGATTTTAACTGCATCTTCAACATAAAACTTATCTTGCAAGTCTAACCTAAATGAGATAGGCTTATATCCAACTGAGTCTCAGAAGCTTATTATAAGAGTTGGTAAACAAACATTGGGGTTCATTTTCAGCTGATTTGCATCAATGCTGATTTCAAGTGCATTTTTGATGATGGTAAAAAGTTGATTGGTCAGCATGCATCAAATGACCAGAATTTACAGCCCTAATTAGCACACCATGCATAAATCTGCTGTAAACTTTCCTGATGCAGCATAGAATTAGCAGATTTTTCGTCAAATTAGCAAGTACATAAATGAACCTCCCCTACTAGTTTTCTTAAGCAGCCCAAAAATAGAAACAAAAAGTACACTTCCATGATTACAAAAGCTCTATAGAAGAAGTTCTGAAAAATTAGGTATTGTCCCAACACACCTGGGCCCATGTTTTCAGGGAAACTTTTGCTTATATATCCATTTTTTTTTTTTTCAGCACTGTGCCAGGATTCTGTGACATAAGTACCATTTAACTGCAAACCATCTTGAAGCTATCTGGATCCAAGAATGATTCACGAAACACTCTTAATTCATGCCACTAAATTCAGTATAAGGAAACTGTGGTCTGCTCAAAGGTGAGTTGAATTGATGAATGAATCCTCGACATATTTTTCATAGATATGTAGTTCCCATCCGCAGAAATTTTCTGATCTTTCTATGCTTATTCTCAAAATTCCACTTTTCCAACCCATAAATATCCTTCTCCCTCCTCACTTTATCTCCCTACTGACAGCCTTGATCACTCTCCAAGAAGAAAAAAAAAACACGTTTACATATCTCAAGGCAAATCTTGGTCCATGAAGATTCATTTCTAAATACTTAAATAAAACGACAGTCATGTTTGAATTCCATGTGTAGAACTGTTTTTCTTTTTTTTTTCTTGTTGATTGATGACACCACAGCTTATAAAGTAAAGATAAATCGAGGTTGATTTGAGCAAAATAGAATGAACCACACCCTGCACTTTTTCTGTTCATCGTCTCAGGTGTTTCGTAATAAGCCTATAATATCATGCACGATTCTATAGCATGAAACAGCAAGAGAGTAGAAACAAAAAGTCCTTCATAAAAATGCCCACTCCGAACCCTTCAATGAAGAATGCTGTAATTTTAAAGCCTAAATTGCAATAATCTCAAGGGCATTTTTCTCCTCTTTTTTTTCTTTCTTTTGCTTGAAAATCTCTGTATGTGCTGGTATGAATTGTGGGTCTTATTGAGTTGGCGGAAGGATTTGAGTAGAGTTATCTCCGCTGGATTTAGCATGAATGATCCAAGCACCGAAGCCGTAAGGGTTCAAGCTACCTTTGAGGCTAAAGCGATCCTTCGATTGAAGAATTTGGGGGGGGTGTGAGTTGTGCGAGATGTATAAGCAACTAGCCTGAAGCTGGGGGTCGGAAGAGTTGAAGATGAAGGGGGGAGGCCTGACTTCCCAGGCGGCAGTCTTGGACGCCAAGTTGGCCACCATGACCAGGATTGTTTGGTCGGCGGTGTTGAGCCATATGTTGGCTATGAAGCTGTCGCTCGGATACGTCTTCACCGACGGGAGGGGCATAAAGCTTTGCGGCCTGTCAAGGTATCTGCTAATCTGTGGCAATGCTGCCCCGATCGTTTGGATGGCCATCTTGAGCTGCAAACACATCCATTCAAAAAGTAAACCAAAGGCTCTATCCGGTATTGAAACAATTATCTCCGAAAAGGGGAAAGTGGCGAGCTTATGACTACTTACATCTGGTGAGAAATTCAATTGATCATTCCAGGTCATCAGACCAACGGCGCCTTCAATCACATAAATTGTACACATCAGTAAAAACTGCTCGCCGGTTGGGACAATGTTGCCGTTTGGAGGTCCAGATGCTGGCGGAACACCCCAGATTTGCATCGTACGATCCCTTCCTAATGCGTGCCGCCTGTCGCGAAAGATTCGGATTTGGTTGACCAAGTCGAGGAAACTACCTTTACAACTTGAAAGAAAATAAAAGGCACTTTTGAGTGGAATGAACCTTGATCCAAGCCTATTTTTGCAACTCGCAATGACAGTTGTGCTTTTGAACTCACTTATCGCAAGTGTAAGAGCTAAATGTTGAGTTCGAAGCAGTTCCATCCCCCCAAGAACGCCTGTGGGGAGTCATGGCAGTATCTTGAGTAACAAGAGAGAAATTCACAACCAGACAACGGATATATAGCTACTCAACTGATTTTCTCCAAACACAAATGGATCTACGGGCGTGGTGAGAATGCAACAATTTAGACCAGTTCCTAATTTGTGAAGCTTTTTTTTTCTTGTTCAAGAAGGCCAATCCAGTGCCCGACTCACTAGTTAAAATGATATCGTTTCCGCTGGTATAGTTTGAAAACTGGTAATCCTGACAAGTCAGAGTCTTCTCAAACGTGCAGGAGCTGTCAGTCAGAATATAACAGACAAATCGGATAGAATCGTTAGACGTACCAAAGAAACTGGATGGTAAGGGTCATTCTGTTGGACTGTTTGACTTATTTCGCGCACACCACCTACTTCCATCGATTTTCCATCAGGTCTAGCGTGACGCAATGATAGTCACGTCAGCACAAAGAGAAAAAATGATCAAGGTATCCGACACGAGATGCAAATTTCTAGAGGCTTACTCCATGGCTGTATGGTAAAGCAGAACGTTGGAATGTCGCCGCGCAATATCAATGTAGGAATTTACCCTAGCGAAAAAGGATTTCAATCAATCATGATCAAATGGGTGGTTAGCAGGAAGAAAAAAGGATATTGGCCAAGCGGCCTTACAGCTCTTTATTCCAATAGACGTTTCGCATGTCGTACTGGACCCACATCCCAGCCGTGCCCAAATCACGCAAGAACCCTTCCAGTTGTGAGCTGCTAGCTGGACTTTGAGGGCCGAGAATGAGTTGCACAGTGTTAACTAGACCGAATCCAAAGATTCATCAGATCCGAAGCCTTGGTGAGTCTCAGTAATCAATTTTTAATGAGACATACCGTTCAACTCTTTCAGCATGTTGATGAGCTCAGTGAGCTCAGAAGCCGAGTACGTATTGCCATAATCTGTCGCAAAAATAGAACCAGTGGATCAGACAGTCGACATAGAATATGGCAGTTGTTACAAGGGGTCTCTGAGTACCTATTGCGATTCTACGAAATTGACAACAGGCCCATCCTTAGCTCACTACGCCTAATTATAGCTCTACCGAAATACAAGTTTATCTGAATTACTCACCCAAACGGAAGGAGGGTTTGCAATACTCCTTGATCATTTGTCACCATCAATGTGCCAGATTCCGAGTTGACTCTGACGGATTCCCCGATACCCTTTTGGGCAAGAGCAGGAAGATATTTGAAAGATACTTTCTGCTCGGTCAGATAATCATCACCCGAATAAGCTTGGCAGAGAATCTGATAGGATTCTGAATTGGGTTTCCCCATGGAAGTCAAGGGGAACTGGAATTGGTTGCCTAACGTATTGACGGCAACGATCCCAGCGGTAATAGCTTGACTGGTGTTGGTATTGATGATAACGATCTGGAGCTCTTTCACTTTATCAGATATCTCAATGGCCCCTTCAACCGGATAATATGTCAGACCTGCGTCCACGATAATACCTCCGATGGAAGGATCATCCACTTCGACGTATGGATTGAGCTTGGGTGTGCACTGTAAATTCAAGAGCGGCCGGGACGAAAGTGCAGGGCTCCCATCGCTATTTGGTCTGAGGGATGCATCTCTGGGCCTATTCCGGAAGCTTGCTCAGGCTTTTAGACTTCCTCTCGACTTCTTTTAACTGGGACTTACTTTCCACACCAATTGTTATTTTTGGAAGCCTGCGTGCTGGTGCTGTTATTTAGAGACAGATCCCCAAGTTATGAACAGGATGGCCATTAAATCAGAGGCATTGGCACCAAGAACCTACATTGGATTTCCAAAAGCCGGGTCATAGCCTGTAGTTGTTGAGTAGGTGGATGAATTTTGCTGGTATGAACTGGATTCAAAAGAGCTAGCTGTGGAAAAAACAGTCATGTTGTCGTCGGCCAAGTGACGATCTGTTAGGAAAATCAGGCAGTATATCGCCAGTAAAAGTGAGGGGAATAAGGAAGGTCTGGGGGTGGCTAGTCTGATCATATTTGGATGGAGGGGAGGGTGTGACCCGGAAAGAAAGAATGCTCGGAGAGGGGCAAGAAAACACCGGAAGGAAAATGGGTAGGATAATTACAAGGAGAGCAGAAATCAAGGCATTTTTCATCGCAGGTGATGTCAAGTGCTAACATTCGAGAGCCGACTTGACTTCTCCTTGAAAGGTTACGCCGTCGGTTTCACTAAGGATAGTGGCAACGCACCCAACAACTGGGAGACACTCGACCCGGGTTGGACGCTTGGATGAGACACAAGAGGAAAACATCCTCTGAAGTTTCTCCTCAGCTGTCTGTGCACTCTCGCATCACCACCACTCCCCATCGCAGAAAATAACACCCACACCGCCAGGTAGAGCTGACAATGCAGTCCATCGTGGCCGAAAGGCCCCGGGAAAGATAAGAACACAGGCAGGTCGTAGCTATAGATCAGTCAATATAACCCACTTCGCAGGACACAACAGCCCAGTTCATGTTATCCCTTACATTAAAAAACTCTTTGCTTGACTAGCTCAATTGTACCGGCCCGATTTCAATCCCTCTAGAGGAGAGTGTGCCAGCCCGAGGAGGTCGGCCCCAAGCCGCTTCTTGCATGACGCCGAGGAGCAGAAGGCGCCTCTCATGAGGGCTGCAATGGCTCATCATATACTCATAACATACTATCAAACCGATTTTCTTCCCACTTGTTGCACGTGGGGTGCTTGCTTGCAAGCTCAGTGCTCGTAATGAAGCGGAGAAATTATTGGCTTCGTCCTTCATGCTATTAGAAATTTAAAAATGGTGTGTCAATTCATTTTCAAACAAGCTGCTTTTGAGTTCATGCTCTGAGCCACGTCACCAAACCGGCATCTGCGAGGACGGTTTTCTGGGTGAAGCCGAACATCTTGATCGCAAAGTTTTTGGGTACAAGTATGCCATGAATTATGGGCCGCACGCAGCCGCACTATATTCAAGCCGGCTGAAGCACTCGCTCAGTATTATACATACAACATCTGACATATGCCACCGAATGTATTGTGAAAAACAGAGGAAACCTATTTGATACAAGCTACCCAGGTGCTGAATTGCCCTTGATGGGGGCCTTCTCGAAGATCGATGATATCCGTGCCTGAGTCTACGTTAGCAGAGCGAGAAACGCGGAAAAGGGGTAAGAAATCACTCACGGAAGATGGCAGAAAAAAGATAGAAGTTGGGGGAGGGGGGACGCATACTTGAGAGTGCTGGACAGAATACTTCCATTCAGGCTGTCGCATGCCTAGCCGGACCGAGTCAATCACCCATTGGGGCAGGACGATGCGCGGGCCGGCCCGCTTACGCTCGAGCTCATGCTGGGCCTTCTTGGCACTCAGTGGCATCGCCGTGACTATGTGTGTGCATGCCGCACTTAACACTGGCCGGGTCTCTCCGCCCGCCGATTGGATGATCCCCATCAATGCTTGGTTCGTTATCTCCGTCCCCGTGTATCCATTGATATCTGCCACGCCCCCATCTTATCAGTCCATTTTGTCACTGTCGTCATATTTGAATGATGTGATGCTCCATTTCCTCTCCCTTTGCTTTTAAAACGAAGAAAATCTTACAAACTACCACTTGTTTGAGAGTCTGTGTTTCAGCGGGTTTGGCTTGGGCGCGAAGTTTGGAGAGCCTACTAGAGTTGTAATGAGACGAGGAAGAAGCGGCGCGGCCGTTGGACTGCTGATGGCCAGTGGCGGCGCTGACGACATGTTGGGCGCGCCGATAAGAGTCGTTATGGGTGACGGGGTTGGCAGGGTCGGCCAGGGTGGAATCGATGGTGCGATTCAGCCGACTGGTGGCGCTCGACAGGAATGGGGCTTGAGGCACCCGCGAAGACTTGAGCGTTGTCACATCCGTCGCCTTCGAGTAACTGCTCCTCGGACGTGAGGGCCGGCGTGTAGTGGGCTTGTCTTTACGAATTACGTATCTGTCCATCTATAAATCTTTCCAGGATTGCGGCTTTCGTGAGTGTTTGAATTGGATGGATGGAGATGAAACAAGAATTAGAAAATTTGACGCGAATGAGTGTTGTGGCCATTCATTAAGTCATTTACTGGGGGAATGCGCTCGGTCCGGAGACCGAAAACCCCCGCTGGCTATACCACCTCCCCCGGGTGACCTCGGCCAAACTCAGCTGAAGCGCCCCCTATTCCCTGCTGGCCTTGTCTCACCACCAAGCAAAGCTGCTGCGTGCCTACGCAGCTGTACCTGATACAAGCATATTATGCTTCTAATCACATCAGACAATTCCTTGCCATCCCCCAGGCCGGCTATGATGTCACCTCCATCTACCGCCCCTCCAGCTATTCCTCCCAGCAACATACACTGCCAACAATGCCCCGCAGAAGAATCTGGGCCCTTAGAGCAGATGATGAACACAAGATTGAGTCCTCTTCCAGAAGACAAATTCAAACCACCCACACTCAACCATCAACCCAGTGGTAACTCTGAGATGAAGCTGCCCGCATTCATTTGTCCCTCCAGACTGGCCAGCAGTAGGCCAATCCGCCGCAGATCACCCCATACCCACTTCCCTGGATCCAATATTTACAATGAAATAAATTTCCAACAATACGAGATGCCTGAAGATCTCCCTCCTCCTTCTCAGGCAGCATACACCCAGGCCAGATACCCCGCCTTTGTAGTTATGCCAAAGCACGAGAGGAACACATGGCCAAATGGGCCAAGCTTCTGTTATGATCCTGTAACCCCCTCTGGGACTCGCCAGGGGTTTCCCAACTGGGGGATTATCTTCAGTCCCCGCACCTTTGTATATCCCCCAGTTAGCAATCTATATTCTTAACCTTGACCATTACATATTGCTAACT
>LAVV01009920.1:6826-19102 GCA_001263375.1 Puccinia sorghi
TTATCAGGAAGCTGGTAGCAGGGTAGTAACCTGTTCTTTTCTCTTACACTTAAATATAAGTGTTTAAGAGTTTTTTTATCAATCATTGATTGATATTTTTGTGTTTGGTAATATTAAAATTACACTTTTTAGAAATTGTCTGTACTTAGCACACCACTATCAGTGGAATAGAGCTAGTATATTTGACACAACCTCATACACCATTGGGGTTGCCAAACAGAGCCTCAATGTTATTGTAGGAGTAGAGTGATGTAATTATAACATAATTTGCAGAATCCACCTGACGATACTTCAAGTTTTCAAAATGAATTTTTGAACTCAACTGCACATTAAATCGTAAAACTTTCAAAAAATTCAAGGAGGGAGGCTAGTGAAGGGAATCACCAACTTTCAGTGATTGGGAATGTGGTCATGTTGGACTGATGATTTTATGTAAAAAGTGGTTCAAAAATAAATTTCAAAAACCATGACTAAGTTTGAGACACACCCATCCCTCTTGGAGAATTTCTTCACAAGAGCCCAACCCCTTTTCCAGATAAGGTACCATACTACCCTTATGATTGCCTGACCCAAATTCTTGCTTCCTGCTGTTCATCTTGTCTGATCCAAAGTATCTCTCAACTCATTCCAAAAAAAAAAACAAAAAATGAAGAAAAAAAATGAAGAAAAAAAAAATGAAGAAAAACAATCAAGAAAATCAAAGCTGCACATCAGAACAAGTAAGGCCCATAAGAAACATAATGTGTGAGACAAAAAAACAGGGGAACAGGAGAATGATCTTGCAGACAAGCAGAAAAGAAAAGAAAAAAAAGACAGAGCGAGAGCAAACGTGGAGACCAAAGATTGGAATGTCGATCTTGCAGTAGAGACAAAAAAAGGAAGTTGAATCTCAAGAGTGGTTGGATTTGAAAGAAGATTTACCATAGATGGAATTAATCTTCGAGAAGGATTCTTGTTTACGTTTTTTATTTCTGAGTTTAGATTCTGATCTTGAGATTTTCCTTTTAGCACTTGACTCGGGTTGATTAACCGCCTATATCCCCCAAAAGTACCCCCGATATAATGCCATTTTAACTCAACTTGAAATCCGTTAATAACCTAAGAATAGAAAGTTAACTGACCTTCAACGCGATTAATCGTTTGCGGGCTTGTCGTTTTTCGATGGCAATCGTTCTCAGCTGACCATACATATGAGAGAAGGCGTTTGTCCCGACTTTCTCTCTCAAGAACTCCTGAATTTCCTTGGCCAGATTTTGGAGCTCGACTTTCAAACAAATAAAAAAACCAATCGAGTTTGGTATATATACACTATAGAGCGTAGGTGATAAGAACAACATACGCATTTGAGGATCTTTGGTATTGGAGTCCTCGATGATTCGGAACATTGGAATCATCAACGGTCGAAGAAGTCCGGATAAATCATCAGCCGAGAGGTGATTGATCAAGGCAGCAAAGCATCTCAACACCGACGCTGCTTCGATAGACCATTTGCCCTAAATAATTAGATTGAGTCAGGATCTGTGCAACCAGTGACAGGAGGAAACCTAGCAAGAATTGGCGACAAGACTTACTGCATCACTCGAGTATACACTAGGTCGCTTGGCATGAGCGATACTTGCTTGGCGACTCAGCCTCTTAATCAGGCGAATGAATTCACCACCGACGCCTTTGGAAGGTTGATTTTCATCTTCATTTTCGTCCTCTTCTGAATCAGATTGGCCATCATCTTCGACCTCTTCATTGTCAATGTCGAGTGAGGGTTGTGGAATTGAAGCAGGTTTCGCTTGATCGGCCGAGGAAGACTCTGCCGGCGCAGAAGCCACACGTGGGACACCAGCTTCTGACTTATGGCGCTCATGTATTGTTTTTAGAAGTAAGAACAGGTTTTTGACGATCTGCAGGGCCAGGGAATCATCCAATTGTTGACTACGAAGTTGAAGACTAGATTTCTGAGCGATCGAGAGCAAATTGCTTGTTTGAAATAGCCAAAGTTGTTTGTCTACACCAGCGGAGAGTAAGGTGCCGATTAACCTGGCTGCGGACAGACGAACCCAAGCCTGTGGGAATAACAAAAGTTTTTGGATCGCGGCCCATTCGGTGAACTTGTTCTTAGGCGTCGCGAAGCAAACGAAACCGGCGTCGATGGTATAAAGTTTCGAAAGCGCTTGGAGAGAATAGTAGACTGTTTGCCAGTCTAATGCAGTCGAGTCAGATGTAACATCACCTTCTTCTTCCACAAATTCTTCAGCGATCCTTTCAAGTGTCGCACAGATCATCGAGTGTATTTTTTCAAGTCTCATTTTGTCTTCAGCTCCCCGGACTTCGATGGCGACGCCGATGAGGTGCAAAGCCATTCTTTGTAACTCCACTGGGCCACCTGTGCTTTGACTCCAAGCCAGCAACATATCGAAGTACTTGCTGACCTTGACGAGTTCGATTCGTCTCAAGATCACCTTCAACACCTCGATTGCCATCTCCTTGCACTTGACAGAAGTTTCGTTGGCTACTCGCATTACCAGGGCCACAAAGAATAGATCCGAGTTCTGGGAGACCAGGGCGGTGCTGAACTTCATGTTGATAGCGTTGAGAATTTCCAGGACTGATTGTCGTCCACTCTCATGCTGATAGGCGAGATTCTTGACGAGGAATTGAAGAGAGCTAGAAAGTCTACCTTTACCTTGAGGATAATCTAACAGAAACTGCAGGAAGATGGATCGACAGATTTCTCGAACCTGATTGGATTGGGCGGTGACCAATAACCTCAGGATTTGATCCATCAAATCATAAAGTTCAGGTGCCATGAATTTCTTGCTCATGATTCCTCTTAAGAGTGCAAACAATGTCGTTTGGCGATCGGGATCCTCGAGGTCGGGTACAATCATCTTCAACAGGCCCGTAAGTTGGTTTTCTGTCAATTCCACTTTTTTGCAATCTCGGATGACTGTACCCAAGGCTTTAAGTGCCACCTGAGAAATTTCGGATTGTGATGTTCCAATGTGATTTACAACTGCGAGCATCTGCCGGACAATGATGGTTGCAGATCGCTCTACCTCAGGGAGTGGCAACTTGATCAGAATGCTCATCACTTTGAGCCCTCGAGCTAGGACTTCGGTGTTGTGGGTATAGAGGGTATTTCCAACCACGCTAACCATTCCGTCAATTATTGGAAGGTATTCTGGGCTGTGTAGGTCAAAAGTGGCTTTTCGATAGACTGTGTTGAACATATCGAGACCCAGGCTGACGAAGTGATGAGCATTGGCAGCGTAATGACCATCAAGATTCTTTGACTTTGTTGATAAGACAACTCGGTGATCGGTGGGATTGAGGACGTATGATTGCTTCTTTTGAGTTTTTCCTTTCAAGTATTCGGCATTTTCCGCAATCAGACTATGTGCCAAATTCAGAATCTTTGATGCATCAAATTTCTCCTTGTTTGCCACGACGCCTGCACAAATTCGATGGAAGCATTCGTCCACCTGTTTTAGAGCCTTCGTTGCCGTCATAGTCTCCAAAACTTTCCGAAAGGAAATCAAGATATCCGTCAAAAAATGAGAGTCGGCCAGTTTGCTGACAATCATTTGAAGACTTTCTAATGACCGAGACGTCTTGGTTTCGTTAAACTTTGTCTTTGCTTTGAGCTCCTTAGACTGTCGGTCTCTCCAGGGTTGACCAAAGAGGTCATCAATGATTATACCCACTAGCAAACTGGAAGCGTGTGAGTCAATTTCAAACTTTGCTGAGGATTCGTTCGTTCTAGATAAAATGGTATATACTGTATGGGCTAAAACGTGTAACTGAGGGCCCCGAAGCAACACAGCCTTCAAATCTTTCAGAACTTGCGCTAGAAAGGATGGCGGCAGTAGGACAACAATATTCCCGACGGTGGCTCGGGCTGATTGTCGCGTTTCTTGATGAGTAGATTTGAGAATATTTGAGAGACATGAGATAATTCCCGATATCGCGTTTTGACTGGAGCTTTCCGGGAGGAACGTTGCCACGAACGCCACGCCCTCGCCAATCATAATCCTCAGACTCTCATCCGGTCCATCCTCTTTTTGTTGATCCATGAATTTGATCAACAAAGGTATCAATTTGCCCGAAATAAAGCCGCGCGCGTGCTCTGGGGCCGAGGTAAGAGTTGGTGTACCAGCTACATCCGATTGATCGCGTAGATTGAAATGGAAACTTTTCATGATCGAAACTACTACTCGCACTGTAATTTTGTTGACCGCTGTAGCCTTGTGGATCAGTTTGACATAAAACTGTAGAACTGCGTTGTATGCCGACCAATTCAAAACTTTGGTAATCCGGCCTATTGTCCGAATAGCTTCATTGGCCAAGTCGGGATCAGTTCTGGAGGATTCTGTGGGTAAGAAGATATGGACAAGCAGGGGAAGGAAGATATCCAGTAAGCTTCTGCTGGTCAAGTGACCGGCTTCTGTTTCATCGCCCAGCCGTCTGAGAGCTCGAATTCTTCGATGAACTTGGATGTGATAGATGTTGAGGAAAAAATTTGCTTCTTTGTCACCGTCGACCAGCAAGCACCGCATCTCTTCGAGTTCAGGGATGGTAGGGAATTGCTTGGCGACTGCACAGGCGAAGACAGTAAGGACTTCCTGTCGGATGATTTCGAGCTTTGAGCGCAACACTCTCTTCAGGCCGGGCAACATAACTACCTTGAGGGTCATTTGAACTTGACCATCTTGGTTGGATTCTGCGAGCTCCAGGAAGCGACATAGAGCTGAAGCTGCACTTCCTCGCAAACTTAATTCATCAGGGTCTTGGATCTGAAACAAGGAATTTTGGATAAGTAACTCCCATTCTTTCGGAGTTAGGGCCGAGCAAGAATCATCTTTGGAATTGTTTATCTGAGAAAATGCGTTCAATCTTCTTTCGAAATCCGGCTCGTCAATTCGCTTAGAGGAAAAGCTATTGAGATCTCGTAAAAGCTCGATGACTCTAGGGCTGATGGCATGATTCGAGTGGTGAGAAATCGAATCTATCGCTGCAACTAGCGAAATCCTTCCCTTTCGACTCATAACAGTTCCCAGTAGCTTTGAAAGCGTATTCAAGGATGAGGAGAAGGAAGCTACCCTGGGAGCTGTTGATAAAAAACTTGATAAAAGATGTAGTAAATCGGCTTGAATGTGCTCCGGGACTACGACCTGATTTTTGAGTAGAAGGGGCAAGATAAGTTCGCAAAATCGTTCCGAATGGGTGGTCTCAGTTATGTACGGTGCCAGCATGGTCAGGAGAGCAACTTGCTGGCGCGAGATGGATGCGTTAAGGGAGCTTGAATACGAAGCCTTCTTCAACAATTCGGCAAGATTAGGCAGCAACACGTCAAAGTGCGGCTGGAGGTATTGTTCTGCTGTGAACTCAGCAGGATACAATTCGAGATTGCGTAGTATGTTCTCAAGAATTCCAACTACTGTTTTGATCACTGGGGCCTTCACGTTTGCAATTGCTAACGTTTGATAAACAGATGTCAGAACTTGTGAGTTATGTTGAATCAGCATCGACATCAAATCCTTGCGGCTGGACCAGGTATGAAATATTTCCAATAGAGCAGACGGAGCTTGGGCGGTTTCTGCAGCGAACGCAGGTAGTTTCGGACTGATAAGCACGTCGAAGATCGGCTTGATCCACTTGGAGAACGAGAAACTGGGAGGCGATAGCTGAAAGAAATCATTGAGACGATGTAAAGTTTGAACTCGGACCTTCTTCAGCTGACTCTCAAGAAAGATGCGCTGCGGGTTGGTGTCATTGGCTAAGGTCTGCATGCGAGACTGACTTTCCAGAACAACTTGCATGGTCTGATCGAGAAAATCTTCCCACCGATGCACAAGCTGGCGGCCCAGTGTTTTCATCACGTCACCCAACAGAGAGAGGAATCCCAGATGCCTTTTAACAGTGGAAGTTGAGTTGCTGGCGCTGTCTCTGGAAGAATTGAGTGGCCGAAGCATCAATTCAACGAGTAGATCGATCTCCTGGATGAAACATCCCTTGAAGGCGGACAGAATCGCTGGTTTTTTGAGAGTTTTGCTATGCGACGAAGAGGAGCGTCCGGGGGAAACGATCAGGCTTCCGAAAAGGATGCGGATGAAGATTGGAATCACTTGTTCCCGGTCGTTGTCTGGGAAAGCATCGTCTTCGATAGCGTGGGCCATTTTCAACAGCGTGTCCCGGAATTGAGTGGAGTCCAAGAGGTTTCGAAAGTCATCCTGGTGCCGCACAAGGCTGCTATCTTGCCACGTGAGCACGCATTCCAAAGACAAGCGACGTAGATCTGAGTCCGGATCAGCGAGTAGATCATAAAACGCGGCCCGCAGATCATGGGTACGATAAAAAGCCTTCGGGTTGGTAAAAGTAGAAAACATCCGCAGCCAGTTGCGTAACCGATTTCTGGCCGATCGACCCAGTAAATGCCCTTGCTCAAGATCTTCATCGTTGGCTTGACAGTAGGTGAAAAAGGCCTCAATGACCAATTTGTTGTGCCTTTCCGCAACCACGCGATTTCGCGATAAAAGATCTACCAAATGAGCTTCGTAGTTTTGGATATCAAGACGAGAGTCCAGGGATTGACGCTGGGCAATAATAACAACTGGTTAGCTTGAAATTCCAGAGGCTGGACGAATGCACAACGGCAATACGTACCTCGAGTGCAGCTTCCAAGGTAAGATTTCGAAAGTCAGATGAAAAAAGATCGATCACTTTATCCAAGTGGGTACACCTGAATTCGGCCTGATCCGTAAACTTCGAGCCGGGTAATTGGTTTGGCTCATCGCTCGTGTGACTGGTTGGTTTGACTCGAGGAGTAAAGTAGATCTCTGAGGAATTCCGAAGACACAGATCGAGTTGGCTCCAAACCAATTCCCAGAAGTTAGCGTGATGCTTCGCGTTGAGATCGGTAAGTGCCTGCAATGATTCTTCCCATAAGGGCTGAAAGTGTACTTTCAGTTGTGCTGTACAGAAAGTTGGAAGTATTAGATTAGGAAGCCCAAGGAACAAAAGCAAGATCTAAGACGTCCGATGAATACACTTACCGATCAGAATCCGTTGCGTTGTGTCAACGACTTCAGTAGATGAGGCGGCTTCCCCATTTGCTTGTGCCATGGTTGCCAATTTGCGAATATGCATCTGGCGTATTCGAGCATTCTCAACCAGAAGTGGGGTGTCTTCAATCTTTAGGCACTGTTTCAATATGGCTTCCAAGGCTGATGTGGGTGGTGCGGTAGTCAAGAGGACTTCAAGTGCAAGGTGACGGATAACATGGCTCTCAGATAGTAAGGCAAGTTTAAGAGGCTGGTAAATAGATTCAAAAGATAAAGACATAGAAGAGCTGCACTCAAATATCAATCCGTCAGAGCAGGTTAACAAAAAGTTTAGATTTATCAAACAGAGCATACCTATTTTGTGCTTCCTGGCAAATGTCGCGGACAGTGGTCAAAATGCCTCGATGCCAACCCCATACACTTACGACGAAGGGTAGGCGATCCATAGGCAAGGTGCATGGGCGAGGTTTTGTAGCATTACAGGGACGACATGCCACGTTTATCATGGTTGATAGAAGCATGGTCCGGTTGATGGGGGTACCGGACTCGTAGTCGGAAATGTATTTTATTCGAAGTCCCTCGGACACGTCGTTATCAGATGGCGTTGCGGACATGGGGACGCGCTGGAACCATTCCACAATTTCATCACGGTTGAATGACATATGTTCACTCGGCAGAAGCAAAGAAACAGAGAGCCAATCATAACATTCCTTGAGCGACATAGTTTGTAAAGGAGGTTGCTCGAAAGGCGTATCGGATGATGATAAATGGAAGCTTGAAAGATGATCCAGAATGATTCTTGTCGCTTGTTCTATTTTGCTGCATAATGAATCAAACAGCTTGCTGAACAGTGTGGAATTTCTGGTTGAGAGAAGACCAGCCAGAAGACTTGCGGTTGATTCTGATGATGATTGAAGATGCGAGGGCTCCAGCTGGGCAGGAATAATAGGAAGTAGTCGTGGTAAAAGAAAGTCGTCGAACAACGCCCAATTCAATCGGTCAAGTGATGATACGAACTTATAGATGTGTTCGATGGGCAGGGGGCGATTTTGAACAGCAAAGAGCTTGTCGAGCACTTTGCGACTGTCCGGAATACCCAGAAAATCTGAGTGATCTTTAATGGAACTCAACAAGTTCAATGACAACAACGCCGCAGAAGAACTCAACGAGCTCGAGTTGTTATTTTGTGTATCCGCAAGTAGACCCAATACGGAATCGAGTATGTGGAGGATATTGGGCATTTTGTTGTCTACATTTGCAATGAAAATTTCAGCGTTCATGACCTCGCACAAGAACAGGAAATAAGAATGCAGAGCGCGCTCGGCTCACGTGATAACCTTGAACCATTCCGGACGCCAGCCACTGTTGCCAAGCAATTGAGGGACGTTTCCAGTGCCGCCGTGCTTTTTTCGGTTGCGCTTGAAGCGCAATCCGGTTTGAATGAAGCTACTCGTTCTGTCGCTTTGGCCGCAAGGGAATCCAAAACAGGCTCGAAATGTTGGGCAGTTGTGTGATGGATGATTGAGATTAGTAGAGAATTCAAAACGCCGTGGATCAAAAGGGGTTGCTGAGTAGTATTCTGAAGTACCAAACGGCTCATTTGAACCACTTGCGAATCGGTGGAATTGACAATGGCCGAAGCACGAGAATGTAAACGATGATCAATCGACTACGAAACAAACAGCATGTCAACACAGCTGAAAATGTGCTTAAACGCCGATTGAGGCTTACTTTACAGGTCTCCCCCAGAGCCCAGCAGATTCCCTCCGCAAAAACACGAGCACTGCCGTGTTCTTCACCGAGCAAGGATCGTACACTAGTCCCCTGGCGAGCCACCTGGAATTTGTGTTTTCTCGGTAGAAGAGCACCATGCTTCGTGACTTCTTCAATTTCAATCGAGTTCAGATCATTTAGCATCAAGTTGATTAACGGCTCTGAAATGCCTTTCTTGCGAAGCAGGTATGCAAAAGAGGTTGCTACGAGTCTCCGACTGGATGGTGTAGTTGATTTGAGAACTTGACGGAGCAACTGTTGCAATTTAACAGCGTTGGGGGCATGAGGAGTCGAGTCGGTTTTGGTTGTGCCCGCTGCCGGTGGTGTCGTCTCATCGTCTTGATCAAGATGAATAAACTGGGCTGTTGTGTCGGTTTGATCATGATTAATAAACTCGGCTAAGTCGATATCCGCGTCTTCGTTTGTTGGCTCCGTGGGCTCTTCGAGAGGCTTTGAGGAATCACCAATCAAGTGCTCGTTATTTTCATTCGCATCCTCATCCTCATCTGAGTCTGATACTTCGTCGTCGGGAGGAACATCTTGAACTTTTGTGAGTTGCTGATCATCCGGCAAAGGCGCGCCCAGGGCGTTACGGACAAGGTTCCAAATATTTGCGAGTCTTTGAGAGTTCTCCATACATTCAGTTTCGGCAGATGGTAGTGATCTTGGGGTGAGGTCCTTAGCCAAAGTTTTGAAAAGGTGAACAATGACTTCGGAGGCTTTCGACAATGCAATGGGTTCAACTTCAGTCAAGTTGATAAAATAAATTAGTGTAATCAATAGTTCATCAAATGGACATCGACCAGCGTATTCAGTTGAGCTTGAGGGTGTAAGCAATGATGTTGAAAGATCCAAAATGAGTGGGACGAATAAATCCAGCACACTAGTTGCGACAAGATTGACGGTCTCTTTCGCCTGAATCAAGCGTCTTTTTCTTTCTTTTTCGAGATCGGAAGACTGACATTTCCTACTTCTGCCCGACAATCTTGTCTTTGATGAAGACTGATCGAGCTGATCGGCGGAATAAGGTGAGTCTGAGACGATTAGGGCTTCACAGCAAGCATGTACAACGTGTTCTTGATGGTAAATCAATAGCGGCAAGCTCCGGGAGATTGGTTCAATAGTCCTGTAGAGTCGTTTGAATGGGATGGATAGATTTTCGATCGAGGCGGTCTGTAAAGCAGAGGTGAAGTGACATTCGTGTTCTTTCTTATCCTCAGATTCCAATGCAAGACCACTGTGACATGAAACGAGGGTAGATAAGTTGGGCTTCAACTTCTTCGATTGCGACGCCGCCGATGCAAACTAAAAAGAAAAAACAAAACAACCGGTCAGATCTGAACTTCTTATTTCCATCCAATCGGTTGAATCTTTGATGCTTACCTTAAACCGAGACTCAACGAATTCATCCCTGGTCCTCTTGGGGGGATGATCCTTGGAGGTAGAGCTGGATGGCAGTCCTGAAAACTGCTGGCTTCGTGCGCCGAGGCTTGGGTTGGGCATGCTGGTGGTGGTGGTGTGTTGTTGGTGGGCTGTTTCAGTCGCAGTGTTGAAAATATCAACGAAAAAAGGAATATTGCATAACTCATATTGCATAAATTCAATTCGTGCTTCATCCACAATGGCCCCTGTGGGGCACAGCTTCAACGAAAATATTAGAATAGCTTGGCCTGCCAATCTCGGAGGGTTGTGCGTGTCTTCAGAAAAAAGCAAGACAGTCAACTTGAAGATGGGAGTGTTTTGGTCACCTTCACAGAAGTCTCTGGATGCATCCAACAGGTGAGGTATAATTGTCCCCTTCTTTGGCTTTCAATAAAACCATCTGCTTCAAATCACTCCAATCCCAAATCTTGTGAAGCTGGACAGGAGGCACTTGAAAATATTCTCCAAAATAATGGAGGCTTATTTGCTTCATCAAATTGACCAAAATTAATTAACAAAAATATTTGTAGTTGTACACTTTTTCAATGTCCAGGTCTTGACTTCAACCAACAGTGTGCCAGTTACACTAACAAAAGTGTTAGTGTAGCTTATGTTCAACTTTTTAAGCTAAAATCAATAATTGTTAACACGTGACCTACCCACTGTGGATCTGCGACCCACCAGACATCGCTGCATTGTCTGGGTAGGTTGCAGAACCAAATTTTGACCCACAAACATGGGTCGCGAGTCTAATCCCCTAATTCCAAATGGGGGTGGGTTGCACCACCAAATCTCCACCCGGAGTTGTGGGTTGTGACCAAATTCCCGGAAAAATATAAAAATGGCCAGAGCTTCTACATTTCTCCAGATATCAACATAAGAATTATACGAGATTAAAGTGAATTTGTTTGTTTTTCTTTGGACAAACCATGATTATGTAAAAATACCAAATGAGAAACGCAAGCCTCCAAGGGGGATTAAAGATTGGGAGCAGTGTAACGTTTGAGTTACACCACATAAAATATTTGAATTCTTTAATTGGAACATGTAAAATGTTTAAATTAATATTTTTATCATTGCTCATTAAAATAAATGCAATAAAAAGATCAAGATATGTTTTTTAATAAAATCAAGAAAAATAAGAGAAAAAAAGATAAAAATTACAACTAATATGTACATTTATCAAAACCAGTTTCCAATTTAAGCATCTGAGTCAACTCAAAACACCTCAAGTACCTATGTTTTGTTATGGTCAAGGTTGAGAATGTAGATCCCCCTTTTATTCCCAAGTCCCTAGTGGACTCTGCATCTTCCCCGGGAAGCATTGAAAACACTGGCTGTTGGTAAAAAAAGCTTTCCCTCTCACTACTTCCATTTCATCTGGTGTCGTTGGTGTTTGCTGGAGGTGTCAGGGAATCTACTGTTGAATTGATCGACCAAGTCCTTGCAGTTCTTCAGGTTTCCTACCAGTTCCCAGGAATTTTCTTGTGGGCCGAATCCTTTCCAGCTAACCAAGTACTGTTGGTGTTTCCCGCGTTTTTAACAGTCCAATATCTCTTCCGCTTCCCATTCCTTGATTTCCTCAATGGTGATGGGGTCCGGTGGTTGTTGCTGACACCCCTTGATTACATCTGGTTGACGCTTCCAAAGTAGCAATACATGGAACACCAGGTGAATACCACGAAAAGAAGCAGAGTCAGCTCATAAGCAGAGGAAGATATGACTTTTGAAATAGCAAGTGACTGGCCCTCCGACTTGGCGCATGGTCTGGTTGTTGATATATTCCGGCTGTTGAGCCAAAACTTGTCCCCAACTTTCCAATCTGGGTTGATCCTGATGTGCTTGTCAAAGTGGTGCTTTGTGGTTTCCTGTGATTGGTGCAGGCACTCCTTCAATTCTTCTTGGACTTCACCTAGTTTTTTGAGGCGTTCTTTGCCCGCTGGCAGACATTGTTTGGATGAGGGGACACGACCATAAGATAGGTTGAATCCATAGTTTGCCTTAAATGGTGAGATGCCGGTGGAGG
>LAVV01009931.1:4989-20492 GCA_001263375.1 Puccinia sorghi
ATATATCAGCATTTGTTCATGTTGTGTTAATGTAAACCTTATGATTACTTCCTGAGATGTTCTAGGAACAACAGGATTTATGGCATTCAACACCAAGTGCTGGAAATTTTCCCCTGGTGACTGTGACAAATCCAGAAGCACATTATGATCTACCAAGAATGGCCATCCAAGAAACATATACACCTTTCCACAAAATATGAAGAAAGTTTCCGCTTTCCTGTCCTTGGGATTTATTTTGAATGATATCCATTCTGCTAAACCAACTACTAGTGATGAGTGACTTCCAATTCCTGTGATATTCATACTGATCTCTTATAGGTAGTAGGTAACTCTAATCTAACTGCTACTTCTTCAGGAATAATGTTCAACTCTGCTCCACTGTCCATTAATGCTCTAAATTTCTTTCTTTTAATGGTTAAATTCACAAATTCTAGCAGGAAATAATGTGTTAATGTCTTCCCATGTGATTGGTGACACCCTCTTTCAATAAAGTTGTACTTTTCAAACCCCCAACTTTTCCTTTGTCAACCACCTGTCCTTCAGAGTCCTTTGATGATTTTTCTTTGAATTGCTTTTCAGGTTCCTTTTCTTGGTTTTTTGATGGTTCCTGATTCCCACTTGCACCCTTGTCTGAATATCCTTCAACCCACGCTCCAGGATGATAACTAGGTATCCTCTTCTTTGTTTCTGCTAGTTGCTTATTAGCCTCTTGATTTGGAGGTGGTGCTGTAGGTGAATTCCCCGTATTATCTGGTGCTGAATGTCCTGATTTCTCATTTTCCTTGTTGCCTAACCGCTTTGATTTTTGTAATCCAAATCCTATATGATTATCCTTGTCCTCCTCCCCATAATGCATCTCCATTGGACTCCACATCTCCCATTGGTTGGTAAAAATAATAGAAGTTGTGGGCATCTTCATTGGTTGTGTTTCCATAGTCTCCATTCCATGTTATTGGCTTACTTCTCTTCATCTTGGATCCTTGTCTTCTCTGAATAATTCTTGACCAGTTCTCAAATTTACTCACCATTTTCCATTGGAATAGGCTCTTGATTTGGATAATAATAGTTAGGTCCCTGCTTAAATAACAACTTCTTGTCAAGCTCAGCCATCAAATGCGGAAAAAAACATAACTGTGTGCGCCTCCTTTCAATAGTAACACTGAATCTGTGGCCTTTGGTACAATCCTCCTACCATGGGCCCAAGTCCTACTTCTGGCTGTCTAGGTAATGATAAGTGTGGTAGAAGAGCTCTGGTTTTCTAACTTGTATTCAACTACGTACATAATCTGTTGATCTCTTCTTTGAAGTTGGGTGATTTTTCCAGTACTTTCATTTTCCACTGCTTTTGAATCTTCCTTCTTGACTTCTGCTGACTTAGTTGCTCCTATGGTGCTGACTCCCGATAAATAGGCCTCTATGTAATCCTTCTGTTTGTCCAACTTGGGTATGAGACCATTTCTGTCCTTTGCCTGTTTTAAATTCTTGTTCATGTGTGCCAGTTCCTTTGTCACATCCCATTGCATCTCAGCCAAAAACACATTCCGAAGTGGGTTCCTACTATTGGCATTCACATTCTAGTATCCCATGTTCTTCAAGTAAGCCAGTATTTCCTCAAAGTCACTAATCAAGGTTCTGTATTTGTCAGCCTTGGAGATAAAAAGGCTTTCCAAAAGGCTTCAATTGTAAATAAATAAATTGATTTCATTATTATTATTTTTCTCTCTGATGAGTGTTTTTTTCTCATCAAACTTAATTTATATAATTTGATAAATTATTCCATTGAGTTCTCCTTAGTTTTCTACCCATGTAAAGGACATGAGATATGGATTAGTTTTGTTGTGTTACTGTCATATTAATGGTTGAAAATGGAACTATTGTCTATCAAAAGCTCAAAGTGAATAAATCTTTAATTTGAAGTTCACCTATGTCCTCTGAAGCAGAACTCCTGTGGAAAGTTCTCTTCCTCAGAACATAACCAACAAGATCACCAAAAGACCCCAAGGCCACTTACTGCTAAGTCACTTTCCCACCAATCAGTGTCACTTTGTCCCTTAACAGTAAGTCTTCTTTCCTCTAGTCATCTCATTCTTCTCTTTGCTTCTTCTCTCTAGTTTTTATTCCTGAATCAACCCTTACTCCTTACCTATCTCTATCCCTCTCCCCTCTCTTTTCCCTCCTCCTGTTTTTCTGGTGGTTTTTCTACATTAAATAAGCCCCATAGGTTTCCATCTCAACATCCTTGGCCACAAGCCTAATTAATTTGGACCTGGTAAAATATATCTTACAAGAGGGCCCTCGGTTGCTCTTGCCAAAGGAGGTCAGTGTTTCAAAGCTGAAACCAGTCTTTGACTGTTGATTTAAAAAGAAGAATAAAAGAATCCCCTTTCTGTTGGATTTTTTCCTCTTTTTTTTTCTACTCATTCCTGAAATCCTTTTTCTTTTCTTCATCAGTAATAAATCTTCAAATTTTCATAGTAGGCATGATTCTTAGTAGCATGATAGTAATGAAATATCACAGCATTGTAGCCTATGAGCCCTTGTCTAGTAGTTATTTTCTATTCATTCTAGTCTCATAGAACTGTCTCATTGATTGTTTATTTATGATTTTATTCATGATGTCTTTTTTATTCATTTTCAAAACCACAAATTGATCAGCTTGTACTTAGTCTATTTAAGTAGCAGAGATACAAGCAAATTACACATTGGTTCTCTCATTCATTTTCCGTTGAGCCTTTCCAAAAAAGGACCAAATCCTTTTTTGCCCCTTTCTCTTGCCCCCTTATCTGAGTCATCGATTCCCAGCTTCAACACTTCTTGATTCCTGGTGAGCTGATGGGGTGAAATAATACAGGGGGAACAAGGCAGTGATTATACTAAATGGGTGAGGGGCCAAATTGTGGTTGAGAAAGACAGCAAAGGGGAAGGAAAATTCTAGAGAGAGACAAGAAGGCCAAAATGTGGTTGCATATGGGAATGAAACTAGAGGAGTGCATTAACAAAGGAGTATGAAACAGGGGGAATAATGGTTTCTGTGCTGGAGTTTTGGTTGTGTGTAGTGATAGCACTACCAACATGATTGTATCAGATTATCAAATCTGACATTAAATCTGATGAAAAAATCTGATATTACATCAGAAAAAACTGGGATTTTATCTACTCAAATTCATAGTGCATCTACCAAAAATGATATTGCATCTACCATAAGGGATATTGCATCTGCTTAAACAATNCCGTTGAGCCTTTCCAAAAAAGGACCAAAGCCTTTTTTGCCCCTTTCTCTTGCCTCCTTATCTGAGTCATCGAGTCCTAGCTTCAACACTTTCCTTTTAGCCCGTTTATTGTAGATTCCTTTCTCTTAAAATCAAACTCCATAGACACCCAAATCTTGTTTCCTGCCGCCACTCTAGAGGTACAGGCTCACAGTATTCCTCCTTAGTCTGAATACCTCCCTTCTCTGTATTTTGAAATCAATTTAGGAATGGAAATCTCATCATATCTTCTAGTGGAGTAGCACGGCCCCATTTAAAAATCAACTCTTTCTTCGACAGTTCCCAGTATCTGCTTTGGTGTCCTTCCATATTCTCAATGGTCCCGCTGATCTTCCTGACCTTGATCATAAATGGTAGTCAAAGAGCTACATCCTGAACTCAGGAACAATGCATTGATGCTGCCTTCTCCACACATAGTGTCCAAGCCCACGGTTCTTCCGGTTTGTGGTGTTGAAATTGCAAAAAAAGGTGAAGGTCCCTGTTGCTGAGCTGGAGTTTACTGTAATGTTATGTTTCTTGGTGAATGAACCTGTTGTAGTAACATAGCCACCATCTCCTGCATCCTCTTCATAGATGACTTCATCTCCAAAATCTCTGCCATCTTCTCTTCAATAATTTCTTACTGGTCTTGCTGATTTGAATCCATGATGGGCAAACCTTTTTATCCAATAAATTCCTTCTCTGGATCCAAAAACTTCTTCTTATCAACCTGGTCACGGTTCTGGCTTACAAACTCCCATTCCTGATTGTTTCACTCCTTGTCAATCCATGTCCTATCCCTGCCTTCTGAATTCCTATTTTTTCTTTCCTCACCATCCAAGTTCTTATTTTTCCTATCTTGGCTGTCCAAGGTCCTATTTTTTCTATCCTTGCCATCCAAGGTCCACTTTTTCCAATCCTCACCGTCCATGTTTATTTTTCCTATCCTCACCATCCAAGGTCCTATTCATTCTGTCCTGGCCATCCAATTTCCTATTTTTCCTGTCCTTGCCATCCACTTGCTTATTTCTATCCACTGTTGATTGAAGTTACTGATGATCCACTTGATTGATTGAATAAGTTGATGATCTTTCTGAAGGAAATCAGCCACTGTTGGGACACCGGATGTGGGACTGCAGTGGGAAAAATAATCATATTTGTTAAAGATCCTCTGAGGGGTAAATCGATTTCTAAAAATATGAAATCTAAGGTTTTAAAGACCTTCCCCTCTAATGGTAATACACAAATCACTGCAGAAGAAAACTGCACTTGACATGCAGAAAGTTGCAGGAAGCTTCTGTTGTTAAAAAAACCATTCTGCCAAAGTAATTCAACCAATATTTGATGCATTTTCACTGTGTAGAATGGAAAGTGACTGTTCCAAAACATCTACACATGCAAATACATAGAGTTTGGATGGAAGGTTGGCTGGAGCATCCTGCATATCAACTGCAGGCAGTTGAGAAGTATTTTTTGCAGTGAATATAAGGAGTCTTTAATCAATATTTGAATAAAGATGGCTGATTTAAAGATGGATTTACTATGTACAAGAGCCTCTATCAGACCTAGAGCACCCTAAACCATAGTCTTGCAGATTTAATATAACTTCTGATGGTGGATAAACAATCCAGTGGGATTGAAGATGTGAAATATATATGTATACTATAATCAAATCTAGTACCAATACTATCTACTATATCTTATTGCTACCAACTAATTTTGATGAGGCTCCACCACTACTTATCTGATTGTTAATAATTCTTCTTGATTATGCTCTACTACTACCACTCAAAACTAGACTCTATGTAAACCACCCTCCTCCCTTGGGGTTTCCAAGGTTTCACAACAACCTGTCACAGCCTTAGATGTAGTTCAGCCTTCCCTATTCCCTGGTTCATCAGAGAATTGAAATCATTCTCTCTGAGCCAGTTAAGCTTATTTCTCACTGATTCATCCAGAGGAGAGAATGGAATTAATTCATTCTCTCTGAGCCAGTAATCCAATCCCCCCTTTTGTTTGGTCCTAACCTTTCTTGGCTCACCTGCCTGCTCCCTGTGTCCCATTTGACAAAGCTTCAGTGAAGGACTAATGAGTCCTTACAATCTAACATTACTACTACTACTCACTCATAATTATTCCCTTTCACTGATTTTCCCCATAATAAACTCCTAGCCCTGAAAAATCATTATTCCACCCTTAAAAACTACTTACCCTAATAAATGGAACTAAACTATGTTGCATCCCTGGTTGAGACACAAAGTTTCCCAGTCTTGGTACATCCTCCTCTGTTCAATCCCTGGTCAAGACACAAAGTCACCCAGCCTTGAAACATCCTGTGTTCCATTCCCAGTCAAGAGATACTTCCCTATCCATGTAATTTTTGTCCATTCATATTGTAAATATCCTAGCTCATCCATGATAACACTTCCTCCTCTTGTAAAGAATGTCTCATGTACTCATATGCTCATAATACCTCTGTCATGTGATTTTGGAATTGTAACACAAATGGAACACCACACCTCCAATGAAGACCAAGAAAAGATGGTTTGGGGATGACCAACAACCTAGCAGATGGTTTTTCAGATTACCAACAACCTTTCCAATTATTTGATTTGTGGATCAAAAATAAGCCAAACAAATCTTTGAACTGATTTAAAATCAACCAGTTCCTTCCACAAAGGGCTCTTCCAGGTTTACAGGTATGTTGCGATGGTCTCCAATTGTCAGCCTTTGATTAGGTTCAAGCTGTTAACCCAAAGAATGAGGTCCTAAAACAGGAATGCTGAGAAATTCAAAGCCATGGGTCTGGATATAAAGAGGAATGATTTTTGGAAACATATGTTGTCTCTTCTTGAATTTCTTGGGAATATAGAAATGAGCAAGATATAATTTATATAGATATGTACAAATTAATAACTCCATATAAGCATAAGAGACAGATGATTATAAAAATATGAAAGTGAAAAGGTAAGAAATAGTGCAGTCTGTGTAGTAAATGTGATAATAACTTATTGTGGAATTTACTTTCAGGCTGACTCCAGTTGCTACAAGTCCTAGATGAGTTCTAGTTTGGTCTCCAGTGTTCACAACCAACAGTTGATGAAAGTTGAGATTTTCAGGATTGAGGTTCCTAAAAGTGATTTTTCATTTGAGGAGTCAAGCTTGCTTGAAACAGTGATATGTTGATTTAAATTGAAGCTCAAGAGTAATTGTACAATGAAAATGATAGCTTATTGTCATCTATTCTGAAAATATCAGAGTTCAGGGAGTGCAAATCTCTGTCTGGCCATTCAATTTTCACTAGATACAAGCATAAGGAGTATCAGCCTGAGAGACAGTAAGCCTGTCCAAAAGGCTTCAATTGTAAATAAACATATTCATTTCAGTCATTTTTCTCTGGAAAGAGTTTTTTTATCACTGCAAGCAATGTTCATAAATTAATCTGATTTCTCTCAAAAGATTCTCCCTCTTTTTATACCCATGAAAAATAAATAAGGTGTGATATAGTTGTGTTGTGTACCTGATATACTCAAGGTGAATATAAGTGGATTTTCTAACTGAAATTGAAAATATTCAATTTGATTTTCACCCCACCGCTAGGAAACCAGAGCGTGAATTTTTTCACAGGCCAAAAAAAAAAAAAAAAAAACAGAACAACAGACCACTCAGGAATCCAGAGGTCCTTCACTGCTAAGTCATTTTCCCACTGAACCCAGTGTCATTATCACTTACCAGTATTCTCTTTTCTCTCTCACCTCCCTGGTTGGTTTTTAAAACAACCACTGTGCTTACCTGTTTCTTTCCCCTTCTTCTTTCCTCTTGTTTTCCTGTAGTTTTTATCACTAAAAAACTACATAGGTTTCCATGTAAAGATCCTTGGGTAACTCCCTAAACAATCTGGACTGGGCCTTGAAAGATTCACTTCTTACCAGAACCCTCTGTAATTGATTCATCCAGAGAAACCATGTCTATCAAATCTTATCTCCAGTCCTTCTTTCACCAAGAGTTGAACTGTTAGAGCCTTCCATCACAATCCTGTTCTCAGCTTCACCAGCTTAAATTAGATAAATCAGTAGAGTCAAAAAAAAATAAGCTTTTATTTCTAGCCTTGTTATCTATTTTTTTATCTCTTTGCTAGAAATACAATGGTATCTGAAAAACCATTTTGTGTTCTGTTGTCACTCTACAAGAGACACAGGCTCTGCTTATAATAAAAACCAGAGAGATAATCGTGAAAAGAGTCCAACAGTAGAAGAAATTTGGAAATTGAAAAGATAACTGGGTCAAACTAGTCTTCTGACAATAAGCTAATCCTCTCTGTTCAGTCACTTCTGTGTCTGATTCTCTTGGAAGAAGTTTTTTTCATCTCAAAATCTTCATGGCATATTCCATTAGGTTTATCATAGAGATGTGTTACAGTTACAAGCCAAAAGCTATACACCAGCTGAGTGAACCAGGCATAGTCCACCCACATATTCCTGGTCTGGATCAGCAGGCAGAAGCTCACATACACTCTTCATCCAGGTTGCTAAGATCCCCATTGTGGTAAGCCAAGCCTTGAAGATGTGAGAAAATGGGGGAAGAAGAAATCACAGGACCAAGAGGATCAACACTTAAGAATCAAGAATGGCTCACAGAAAAACCAATTAAACACAGAAACCACAAGTCACCAGTTCAACCCATCTGCAAGCATAAGCCACCTGGAACCATCTTCCTTCTCCTCATTATTCACTTCATCTCTCTGTAAAAATCACCTCCACTTAGAACGTTCTGCAAGCCATGACTTAGCCTAGGCTATTTTTATTTCCTTCCCTCATAGCTTACACAAGATGGAATTTCTTAGCAGATTCCTCTGTTCCCATAGTCTCCCCTCAGCCTCACCCACACCTCAGCCCTCCTTTCATTTGCCCATATTTGTGTATATAAGATGCCTTGTTTTGCCTCCTCATCTAAATAGGACTGGAAGTAGGTATATCTTAGCACTGGTCATAAGTCTCATTCTCATATATATACACTAGCATCCAAGTACTCACCTGTAACCAGTCTTGGATAATACCATCTTCTCCATATCTCAACATCTTTCTAGCCAGCTATTTTCCTTTAAAAGAGTCCAAACTTGTATTATTATCTTACTCTACCCGCTTTCCCGAGGCAACCCTTGAAGTGCTATTCTACATCAGAGTAGTAGTTCCTATTAGGATGGTATATGCACCCACTATCAAGAAAAGTTTCATGTCCATTTGACAGGTGCAGAAGGTGAATCACAATCAGGTGACAGGGGCAGGCTTACAGGAGCCACACCAGCAAGGCCCACATGACATCCAAAAAAGAGACACAGGATCTATCCTGTCCCCACCCCCTTTCCCCCTGCTCCTTCCATGCAAATACAGGTCTTCACAAGGATCAAGACCAAGCCACACAAGATGTCCATGAAAGAAATAAAATCCCAGCTGCCCTTGTCCATCCTTCTTTCTTTGTGCATAGCAGATGCAGGACAGATGGCAAGCCACATCCCCCCAGCCTCTGGTTTCCAGGGCCACACTGACATACCATGCTGGTTTTCTGACTCCTCCATTTGTGTTTGACTGACTCACTAATACCACCCCCACTGTCAACTGCTTCTATACACAAAGCAGACAGATCATTCTACTGTGGCCTCTCATGTATTTCACAACCCCCCCAGAAAGCCAATCAAAGTCAACAGAGAAAAACTAGGCAGCTTAACATATATCTGTTTCCTTTTGCTTAGCTCCCAATCACACAAGAATAAAGCCCCCAAACAAATTCAACTCAAGCATAATGACATGTCAGCACCACAAAACAAAAACAAGGTGCTTATGAAACCTCAGCTAGAAATGGTTTATGTGTTTTATCTTGCTTTACTTTCATTACCCTCTGTTCTGATTTTTTGTTTATAACCAAAGGACTATATACCAATCATTGTCATCATCATGCTATAAAGTAAGAGAAACAGAAAACAACAGGCAAGGTGAAGAAAGATAACAAAAAAAAAGTTATGTAAAGATGAGAAACAACATAGGAAGCTTCTTGATTGTTGTCAAAAGACCTCTGTGTGAGTAAGGGAAGGAAGGGTATAGCAGTAATAAAACAAGGTCAGTTCCCTCCCCAAGTTCTATTTCCTTTACCAAAGTCGAAGCTTACTTTTCTTCTCGTCCACAGAGATCCCTCCGGGTCCCATGTTGACCAAGAGGACCAGGCCGCCAACGATGGACAAGGTTTGGAAGAAGTCGTACCTTTACCACAAGCAAGCAGTCAGATAAGAGTAGGATAAGAGGGAGGGGGATAGAGAAGAAGAAGAAGAAAAAGGAGACCAACTTTAGGAAGTCGCGATGGGGATGGGCCGAGTGGACGGACCACCAGTTGTTGACGACAATGTTGAGTACGGAGAGGACGAGGAGGAGAAACATGGCAGACCATTTGGCCTTGAAACCGATGGCGACCATGGCGCTGGCGACGAGGCCGACGAGCGAGACGGCGGCACGGGTGGGGGTGAATTCACCACTGACCAGGAAGCCGACGAAGAGCAGGACCAGCAGGATGCGCCCCGCGAGTTGCAGGTAGGTGCGTCGCTCCGTCTCCGTGCCCAGGCTGTTCGGTAGCCCCGCAAAGATTGCATTCGCTTTGGGGTTGTTGCGCTTCGATAATGAGTCTGAGAGACACATCAACAAGCCCCCGATCACAGATAGGTTTCGTAGGAAGAAGTTGATGTCCGAGATCAGTCCGTATCCCACCCCTTGTGAGATCACCACCCCCAAAAGCCCCAAGACGGAAGATAGCGGGTACTTCTTGGCAATGATCAAAGTCGAGCAAACCACCATCACCTGAAAGGTATTCATATTAGTCCTGTCCTAAATTGACCATAGAGAGAGAGAGAGAAGCGTGGATATACAAAAACTCACCAGCACGTTGGCGAGAAGGAATGCATGACTGAGACCCCAGGGAAAGTGACGATGTTTCTGTAACCAGAAAAAAAGAGAGGAGTTTGAGAGAGGAATGAATGAAGAAGGGACGAGAGATGAAACATACGTGTAAGAAGTATAATTGGTCTTCCCATTGAGTGCCGATCCGTAAGGCATCCTCATAGAAGGTGACGACGATCAAGAACCTTCCGAGACCGGGGAGGTAAGGTTTGATGGGATGAGAGTAAAGTTCGATGAAATCTTCGACAGTTGCAGACCAGAGTTGGATCTTAGTAAAGAGCGAGTTAGCCGAGGAAGGGTCGAGAGCCGAGTGACTAGCGGCTTGACGCTGGAGCCCAATATTAGGGTGGCTAACGTAGGAGCTAGTGGCGGATGGATAGGCCGAGGGGCTCGGAGATCCTCCTTGTGAGTATGGGGCCGAGGGGTAGGCAAAGGCCCCACCAGGACTGGCTGGGCCGACTGATGGATTCGGACTGCCACTGGCTTGTCTTCGCATGGTGCTGGGTTGTTGGGCTGGATTATAAGGTGTGGCAGGAGTGACGTTGATCTGAGGCGAGGCCATGTCTGTGTGTGTGGTAAGTCACAAGAGGAAGGCAACAATCAATCGCTTCGGTCGGAATGAGGAGACCATTTTTGGGGGGCAGACCCAAGAGGGGAGCTTTAGGTTGTATGTGTCCACAGAACTAATTGCATTGAGGTTTGGTGGTGGTATGGAGGATGACGTACATACCTGTGTGGGTTGGAGTAGTGAGTGATCACTGATGATGAGGTTCTTGGTGCGTTTTGCTGCTTTGGCGGAGACAAGTCCCGCCCGTGTCGCAGGGGAGTTTAAGTTAGGGTTAGCCCTTAAATTGCAAATCATGGCCACTGCCACGTCACCCGCTTCCAACCTGGATTGATCGTGTTTCTCACACCTTCCAAATCAAAATCTCTCAAGTCAAGTAATTCACAATCAAAATTCCTTGATTAATCGACTTACTACATACAGTTTTCAAGTAAAAGGAAGGTCAAGTGGTGGGGTTTTCATCGCAGTTGATGTTGTTTTCTTTAGGTGAGTGCAGTCAATCTGTAATAGCAAAAAAATAAAGTGAAATAATATGTATATGACATATACATAGATCTAGAACTAGTGAATCTAGGACTGAGGCAAAAGGACTGTAACAGCAACAATATAAGCAATAAATAAATAAAATATCAACACACACAAACACACATACTGATCATGAATAAATAGGATTTTTTTTGTTTTTTTTAAAAAGAAAAAAAAAGAATCATAGAAATGATAGTAAATACCCCGTTTCATCTTCAAAAATGAAATGAGAAAAGAAAGAAAACAATAGAAATGAATATTTTTTTTTATTGGGAGTAAAGTTAGACATCAAGATAAATCAATAATGGTTCTCCACTGCCGGTGATTTCAGGTATCGTGCACTAGCAAAACCGAGTCACACCACAAAAGTTAGCATCATCAGTCCGAGTCCGGGGGTGTATTTAGTTTTTGTTGTTGTGAGAGTGCATGTGTTGAGACAAACCTTGAGATCAAATGCCTTAGATAGAACGATTTTAAATATTTTTTGTACATTAATGGAGTGGGATGTTGAACAGAATATTAAGGGTGCCCTCATCGCTTTTGCAAACCTCCGGGACTGTGAAAAATCAAATGAAATTAATCTCTGGTTTAAAAGAGAGACCTCTAGACATCTATACTCACTTGGCGTGTGATCTCCTCTTGTTCATCTTTGGAGAACGCAGCGAAATGATCGTATTTTGTTCCAATCAGAAATGGGATTGCGGTCTGTAGTGTCGAATCAACACAGGTAAGAGAATTATATCATTATCATGATTTATATGCCGTTGGAAATGGCCAGGACATGCCTTATTGAAGCCTCTAGCCTGACGATACCACTCCTTGATCGAATTTAATGTCGATTTCCTGCTCAAATCAAACATGAACAGGATGGCCACCGCATCGTTACATACCAATGGTAGCATGTTGACGAATTCTCGCTGCCCACCCAGGTCCCAGATCGAGAAGGTGATCTCGGTGTTCCGGATCGAGATAGTCTTTTCCATGAAATTCACACCTGTTGTTGTTGTTTTCTGGCGCATGTTCAGTCATTTTATTCTTTTGGATGTTTACTTACATGCTCTCAGACTGACCAAGTGTTTGTATATAATCTTCATCAAAACTTCCTTCCACATATTTCACCATCAGGCTCGTCTTGCCAATTTGAGAATCTCCGACCATTCCGACCTGAGCATAGAAGAAACAAAAGAGACATGAGTGAGATGTAACAGTTTTTCTGTTGATGAGTTTCATACCTTGATGACTACCGAGTTTTTATCTTCAGTTTGAGAGTTGGATGAAGGTGGGTTACTATTGGTGGGTACTCCACCCGTTGTGGTTGTTGAGGATGATGATGAGCCGGTGGGCATTGTCGAGTTGGAGTGCGATGACATCGAGATGGATGATGGTTAAGGCAGGAAGTTGCTTGGAAGCTTCCCGTGTTCGTCTTCTTCTTCTTCCTCTTCTTCTTCTTCTTCTTTTTATTTGTTCCGGGTTTGTTTTGTCCGAATTACTAATTTTAACTCGTCAGATTCGCCCTATACGTTGAATGAATGACGACTAGCTTGAAGGAAGTGAGAATGATTATAATAATGCGGCGCGGGTGGCTTCCAAGCGAGTGAGAGTGATGATGATGAGGTGATGTGCGACTGGGATTGTTGGTGATTGTGTGTCGAGTGTGATGGTGTGATTTGTTTCGTGATGAGAGGATCGGGCGGGAAGTGAGTTGTGATGATAGAGGGTGAGAGTTCAGATCGATTTTGGTAGGATTACTTCGTCAGCTGATACGAAGGTTGTCTGAGACAGAATATGAACTATCTGCTGGATGTTGTTGTAGAGCTTAAGCGTTCCTTTGATCTTCTTGTCTTGTGTTGTTCCACTTGATCAGTGGCGGAACTTCCTTTCGACCGTCAACGGCAGCCGGTGGATCGCTTGACCGACGCGGACGGGTGCTGACTCATCCCACGCACCGCATTGAAATATATTAAAACATTCCGAATTATTGCATATAATTATGTACATAAAAATATACCCAAATATATAATTATTAAGAAAATTTCTATCAAGATAGAACTACATCAACATGAACTTATAATAATAAGAGTTAGCAATTATAAACTGATTGCTTAAGAGCAGGCCTGGTTAGACAACTTGCGGGATGCAGAAGCACAGCAGGAAGAGGCCTGGGTTCAGTCAGGCTTAGCTAGATCTTGAGGTGATGGAGAACAACATCAACAAGAAGCTGAAGAACAAGAAACCCAACATGAGAAAGACCACCAGGATGAGCAAGAAGAGGCTCATCAAATAGTTAGTTTGGATGAAGCCTGGAGGTACAATCTATGCTCACACTGTTATCAAATATAGGTGGGGGAGGCACATGATACTAAATGCATTTATTTCATATTTTACTTGATTTCTTTGCCCCCCAGGCTGCTTAAATGACTGATCACATATTTCATAACTAATATATTCTCACGGCTGTTCTTTTCCCAAATGTTTGGACCTACCCGTTTGATCAATGTCCCCAATATTTTTTTCCCAGATTGCTTGCACCACTTGGTTTTCCTCTGCCTGCTTCCAAATATCCATAAATACAATAAATATCAGTTGTGTGCCATGCTGACATTCTAGCAAATGACTCTGTACAGCACATTCCTGGCATGAGACACACAAAAACTCATGGCTGACCCACCTAAAACCTAATATGATGGGTCTCACACAAACACCATAGCCAGCACTTTTCACCACAACTCATCTTCAATATGGACCATCACAAGGTACCCAAATGTGATCCATTTGTGATTTCTCATATCCTTGCAATGGCAACATTGATAGTGGAAGGCACACAACATGCCCAGGACTGACAAAGATTTCAGAGTGGTCATCTCATGTGGACCCAAAGCAGCACACTTGTAAGTAAGAATTTGTAAGGTGGGGTCAGAGTCTTCCACTCATTATTAATCCACACCCCAACTTTCAAGCAGAGCACACCATCAAGGAAATTAGTTAGAAAACCAGTACATTTCCATATCCAATCATGGCTCATTTGACAATTGAGCAAGCACAATGACTGGATATTGGACAACCGGGACTGAATACCGCAAAAATCAAAGTGAAGACCAAGGGCCAGCCAGCACAGATGTGAGCTACTTTGATTCCAGGAAGAGTATTTCTCTAGCTACAAAGGCCACAAGATGTGTAAAAAAAAGAAATATTTCAAACTTTTGGAAGGTTTCTTTAGGGTTTTTGATGGGTTTTATTATTTTTATAATAAAGAAAAAGCATCACAAAATGACAAAAATAGGAAAACACAGAGGGTCCTGCAAGCAGGGGTGTTTAAGGTGCCCTCTGGAGCCAAGACCTAGGCAACAGGGGTAATTCTGGAGAGCTGGGGCCTGTAGAATAGGGGTTCTTAAGTGCCCAGGTATTTTTTTAAAGGATAAGGGATAACAGGAGGAAAGGGGAAGTCTTTTTAGGCTGTTCAGGGGCCTTAGGACAAACTCATGGAGCTGGTGGGGTGTGTGGGACCCTAAAATCATTCATTCAAATGTATGTAGCCTGTAGTTTATACTGAATAGTGAATTTGTAGTACCAACGGTGGGCCCACTACACTACGCGTAGCGTAGCTTAAAACCGCTAACAGCTAACAACTTTTGTCGTAGCCGTTAGCAGTTTTGCGCTAACGCTAACGGAATGAGGCCCAAAAAAGGCCTTGTTACGCTATGCTACAGCGCTTGATAGCGGAAAATAGCCGCTACAAGTGCTGTAGCATAGTGTAACGCAGCATGGCTCTGTAACGCCGCTACCGCTACAGCCTTGGCGAAAAAATACCTCTACGCTACGCTATTTTGGCCTTTAGTGTAGTGTAGCATAGCGGCCCACTGTTAGAAGAGGGGAGCGTGGTTGAGGGAGAGTAGGGGCAGGCTGAGGGCAAATGGCTGGCAGAGGATGGACAAATAAGGGGAGGGGCGGCAGTCGGTGATGGATTGGCTGCGGTCTGAGTGGCCGGCAATGGTTGGCCATTTGGAAAAGAGCTGTTGATGGGGGAAACATAGTAAGGGAGTAGGGGCAGGCCGCAGGAAAATGGCTGGCAGCGGACAGACAAACAAGGGCAGGGGCAGCAGTTGCTGATGGATTGGCTGCAGTCAGAGTGGCCAGCAATGGTTGCCCAGTCGGCAAAGGGCGGTTGAGGGGGAACAGAGAGTGGGGGTGGGGTGCGGGAAATGGCTGGCAGTGGTAGAAAAACAA
>LAVV01009942.1:6884-19138 GCA_001263375.1 Puccinia sorghi
ACCATTTTAAAAACCATGGAAATGCATGTAGAGAAGATCAAAATCCCCAAAAGTGGAATTTTGTAATTGACTGGTTTTGATGGTGGATTTGGTCATATTTTACAACCCCTATTGTGGGACCTTCAAAATTCTCCCAATTTTATTTGGTGTTGGGGTTTGTATTACATGAATTTTTTCTTGTTCTTTTCTTGTTCTTTTGGGAAACCTTTGGGATTTGTAGTGCAACAACTCCTGTGGAGCAGGAAGGAATTGGAACTACACCATTTGAATCCAAGATGAATATCTCCAAGTCCGTGTCACATGTAGAGAATGTCATTCCAAACTTTCATCATCCACTGGGCCAGCAAGTCTGAAAAAGTGGGTTGAGTGCTTCCCAGTTGAGCTGGGATAGAGATAACATATTTAATATGAGTCAAAAGCAACAGACATCATATGTATACATATATCCAAGGTACCCCTTAGAGTACCTTAGAATTGATGTTATATCAGTTGCTTCCAGCCAAAATCAAATAGGCTTTTCTTTTCCCTTTCTTCATCCCAGATAATGCACTCAGTAGACCGTGATGACAGTTCTTTGGGCCCTAGTCTCTTTTCAAGGCAAACCAATTGAGGCTCTCCTCCCAGACCAAAAAAAAAGATCACTACATATGTATTCAGAGGTTATATAATGAGGAAGGGGAAACATGGGGGGGGGGGGGGGGGTTAGGAGGAAGGATGAGCACGAGAGAAGACCCCATCGTTAGAGAAAAGTTGCACGATCGCGGCTTCTTGGACCCAAGCATGATGAAGAGTGTGGGGAGTCTCGGGATGATTATTGAGGGAGAGGGTAGTGGGAGGGCTAGCACTACAAGAGCGGGGACAGGTGAAGACGACAATGGTCCCAAAGTCCATTCCGTCCTCATCCTCCATCGCTTCCCGGCGCGGTTCCTGTCCAACGGGATCGCTCTTCCCAGGAGGAGGTGCAAGACTGGATAACAGGGTCGGGATAATCTGAAACTCTGGCCTCCGCTCCGACCCACATCGACCACACACTTTCTGTTTCCCTAGGGAGGTTTCGAGCTCTCCTGCCCCCATCTCGTTCGCCCATAGAGGCTCGATCTCTGGCGTCTTGACTCGAAGGTATCTGTTCAATCATCAATTGTCATTCCTCATTGCATCGTCAGCTAAAATGTGGAGTCTTGTGTTTGACATGAGGGTGTGGCCTCTCACCGAAGGATCTGATCAGGTGCCCTAGCGATCCTGGCCTGGAAGAGCAAGAAGGCCTCGTCGACTAATGCCTTGGTCTCCTTGACCTTGGCGTCCTGGTCCTGGTCCTTGGCACCCTTTTTCTGGGAACCGAGCTCAAAAGTCGGCAGATCGGTCACTGTACACACAAATTCGACGTTGTTATTGAAAAAATGATGAAACATCAGTTTCTTTTTCTTTTCTTTTTTTTTTCACCACCATCAACTTTTCCTCTGGCGTCCCCCTCTCTAGGTTTTTTTTGTTGAGGGGCTTATTGTTACAGAAACAGGCCGGACTGACTTCCAAGATTTGCGAATTTGCCAGCAAGAGTATCCGCCGGTTCCTCATCACAGACGATCTCCCATTCACGAAAGCTTTCCACGTCCCGGCCCTGATGATTTGGCCGACGAGTAACAACAGTTGCGGCTGGACTGGACTGGGGGAGCTGAGTCCGGAATACTTTGACTACCGACGCCGAGGTTGTCCCGGAACCGAGTGATCGTCTGAGACATGAGAACCGGGGACATATGAAGACGTAAAGTGTCCGAAAGTAAGCTTCGGGATCCGAATCATCCGGCGCATTTAACTATGACATCAAGAAGGTCGAAACAAAGAGCCCAAAAGATATCAAGCACTCAATCAATCAACTGACTTTAGATTAGGCATTCGAAATCTCTTTGCGGAGGAGGGAAGAGAAAGAACTGACCTGCATTAAGAACTTCATCGACAGGCCGCAGCAAGAACAATTGCTGAAATAGGGGTCCAATGGTGTCTCTGGATTGAGCCAGATCTGTATAAGGGAGGGAGAGGCAGGTGAGAATAAGAGGTGAGATATATATATATATAAATGATGCTCACCGGCCGGCCGCCGACTTTGCCAGTCATTGTTCTGACGTTCAACGGCTTCTTGATTTTCTTGAGGAATCCAAGTTCCGCGAGATCCTCTTCTCTCCCATCGTCCTCGTCTTCGTCTTCGTCGTCGTCGTCATCCGGCTCGGCGAAGTCTGAGCGTGCGCCTCCGGAGAGCCGAAGCGGCGGGCCGTAGGAGGGACTTTCATCATCTGGAACCAGGTCGAGATCCAAGGGCCCCCCAGCGTCGGCCATGTCCGACCGGGGCGAGTCACCCGTCATCTCTACATCCTCAGTCGGCGGAACGTAGCCGCCCTGAGGCAAGATACTCGCTTCAAGAAGCTCTACTCCAAACAGCTCATTATCATTCTTGATCGCTTGCTAAGTGTTTGTCCGTGTGTGGTAGAAAAAAGAATGGCTGTCAACAGGGTTTTTCTCTAGCTATTTGAGGGGAAAAAAAGCTAACGTCTAGCAGCTTGGGTAGTTCGATATTTGAGGAATCCGTTGGTTTCTGTCCGGATGTAGTTTTCATGGCATAGATGGCAAAGATATGACCGCTGTTCATGTGGAGGCCTGCGGGGTCGGAGAGGACGGTATCGAGTGACACCTAAAAAGGAACAAGTCAACAGACATCCATTAAACACTTGTGATCGCCCAATTTGTTTTTTTTTTCTTTTCAGGAAATGGAAAAGGTCCCAGACCTCGGTGACCGATTGGTCAAGCGATCTAAACCACCTTCCGTCGTCTGATTTGATGTAGGTCCACATGTGTTCTCGTCCCGAAAACCCGTCAGAGACCACGACCGCGCATAGCTCATGAGGCCCAACCTGTCTCATCTCGTCGATATCAAAAACGGCCTTGGCCTCCGCTAATGCCGTCTTAGCCCGCTCGTCAAGACCTGTCCACAACGCACGAAAATTTGGCGTTCACTCCTCCAGCTCAACGTGTACAAAAGATGAGCCCAAGGCTTACTTGAAAGCTCGGCCTCCAGCCGTGCAAGCGATTGCTGAAACTTGGGCAACATCTCCTTCTTCTTTCCTTCTCTTTCGCTGAGCGTCGGCGTTGGAAATTGAGTGTCAAACGTGAGATAATCGATCGTGGCCTTGAGTGTCGATAAAAGATCTTTATCCTACACAACAAGCATTTTTGTGTATAAACAGGTTCCATATGACTGCATATTAGTACAAGGTGATGTGTATGGGAGAGAAGCGGAAAATGGTTCTCTTTTTTTGTTTTGTTTTTTCAAACGACAGTACAACAGAGCCGATAATCTTGTCGGCTGATTCCCAGGACTGAGAGAGCGCATGAAGAAATGATCAAGAAAGAGGAAAAAAAAAATCACCCCGGCCATCGACAGCTGATTGCGTCTAGCAAGGGAGACGTCAGCCTCGCCTTCGATGCGAGAGATTTCTTCTCTGAGTTCGGCAATCTTGTGACGTTTTTGCAGGAGATAGCGGTCGACCCAGAAGCAGTCGTGGAGTTTGAAGGGGGATCTGGGTTCACCGAAGGCGTGGGCGGAGGAAGGGCCGGAGGGGAACTTTCGGTCGATCTCGAAGGCGATCACCTGCGAGCTTCCGTCCAGGAAATGGGCTTGGCTCATCTCCGGAAGCCATACCTGTGCATCGATACACGCATAGATTTCGTTCAGATTGCTCCCATCCCCACTCGCGTTCAGTGTCAAGCTTGTCGTCGAGTTGTCAGTCGATGTCCATTTTTTCTCCTCGCTGTCCTCCTCCGCTAGCGGGAGGGGTAATTTATGTCCCTTCCAATGAAACAATCTAAAATCAATGTTTGGATCATCAACTAGAACAACAGCACGACATTATTTTGTCTTACGAAATTGGGAAGGGAATGAGATAAAAAAAATAGGCTCACCTGAACTCGAGTTCGTATTCCTCCAATAGTTTCTCGTCCAGCTCAGGTTCAGGATGATTGGCCTTAAAAAGAGTCCATGAAAGCTCTCGCCAAGCCTCGGCAATGGTCTCGTAAGTTCGATGACAGCCTTTGCTTGGCTCGTTGAGAGACCAGCTGATCATCTCGCCCTCCTCGTATCCCAGCAGGAGGGAGAGTTCTTGGACGTCCAAGTAAGACCGTTTGGTGTGGGTCATTGTCGCAAACAATCTCTGCACGGCCAGAATGACTACATGGAGAACATCCAATAATATCAATATTTCTACCGGATAATTACCGCCTTTCTTTTAGAGTCTTTCTCGATTAAGGTGATACACACTTTCCGACGCCTGTGGTTTCTCAGACCAAGTCTCTCCAGAACGCCAGCTGCTTTTCCCATTCCATAGCCTTTCGACATCGTGCTCGATGAGCTCTTGACTGACGAATTCTGAGCTAGGTTGGAAGCTCAGAATCCGTTCTCGAAATGGGCGGGCCGCATACATGGCTGATAGTAGACATGGTAGGAAAACCAGATGAGGATTATGAACTCGAAGAGCAGTGGGGCTGGTGTTGTTTTTTCGTTCATTTAATTCGGACGTGGCACATGCGCCGCCAGATTTTTAATGTTTGATAAGAGATTTATTGTGCCCAAGATGGAATTTGAGGGAAGTGGCGACTTACGTTCCAGCCGCACGTTGGCGTTTACTGGGGGGGGGATGCGAAAATTTGCCCTCGGCTTCGAGAGTCCTCGATCCACTCATAGCCAGGCTTTCTTCAAGGGCCTTGCTCATCTGTTCATCTTCAGCGGAGAGCTCTTTGAGGGAGGCTTGTTCGGCGGTGGGGACGTTTTGGGAGGGTTTATTCAGGGCCGAGTCGGTTGCTAGGCTGGCCTCGATGGCCGCATTGAGTTCGGCTTCGTAGCGTTTCTCTGGACTGTCATCGATCAACTGAATCTCGGCGGAGTTTGCATTCTTGTTGTTATTGTTGTGTGTAAAGGACTGGGTGGATGTGGGGGCGGTGGTGATTGTGGTGGCGGTGGAAAAGGGCTTGAGGTTTGTTGAGGAGGGGAGTTGGAAGGCCTGGTTGGAGGAACGAAAGTCTTCAGTGGGTGTCGTTTGGCCAGTGACTGTGAGCGGTTGATATGAGCCTTTTGGCGGTGAGCTCGGTAGCACTAATGGCTCACGGGCTTCGTTTGTCGATTCCAGGATGGCGTAGTCAGTCTGAGTAGGATTTCTGAAGGGTTTATGGATGGTGGCAAGTCAGCTTTCTATTTGTTTGTTTGGTTCATCAAATTTGTTCTCCCGACAGAATGGCTTACTGTGAAGGCAGCTGATTCCAATCTAGAAAAACAGGAGTGATCAGCTTGAGATTGATTGGATGGATATGATGATGGGTTCTGACCAGAAGTAGTTGTTGAGGGCCATTGAGAGTCTGATTTGATAGGGGTGGTTGTGAATGCATCGGTGATAGACTGACGTAGCTGCTGTTGTTGATGAGGTTGTTGGTGGGATTCAAAGTTCCCCTCGAGTAGATAGTTGAGCGATCGTTCGAAGTCATCATGGTTCATTATCATTGCGTTGAGGATGGTGGTGTCGTCCACTGAACCGCCCATGACTTCCTTAAGACGTTGCATGGTTTCGACCTTGCGCTGTGCCATTGTGGCGTGCCTTCGATTTCGACTGCGCAAGGCTTTTCTGGAATGGAGCCTTTCACCCTTCAGAAGAAGAATAAGAATCAATCATCTACTGATCAAGTTTGAGAGAAATCGCTCACCAGATTTTATGTTTTTGCGATGAACATTGTCAGCAGAAGTTTTTTTGTCCCTGAGCGGGCTGACCCCGTGGCCTCCCCGAAGCCCGAAATAGACAGCCCCGACCCCGGTAAGGAGAGACAGACATCCCGGGGAACAGACAGAATTTTTTGTTTCTCTCCCAAAGATGTCCTACAACAACATCGGATTAACCACCCCAAGAGGATCAGGTCTGTCAGCCAACTTAACTTCTCACCATATTCGGGGCTAACAACTAACAGAAATCCACCTGTCTGGCAAAACTGGAAAAAAAAGGCACGTCGGGATATGTCCAACGAAATTTATCACAGCCAAGGCCGCCAGACGATTACCGAGCGAAGGCAAACGAGCGCTACGACGACCATCTGAGCAGCCAGCGCAAGCCCGACCAGGGAATCTTGGAACACGAGCGCAAACGGCGAGTGGAAAATAAATGCGTCGAGCTCCAGCTGGACCTCGAGGAGCAGGGCCTCTCGGAGGAGGAGGTCGAGGCTCGGGTGGATGAGCTGCGCCAGAAACTACTCAAGGAAGACCTCGCTCGCGGTCCCGGTCCCCTCAAACCACACGAATGTAACTCCCTTACTTTCTAGCATCTCCTCTGCTCCTCTATCCATCTAATCCATTGCTGTCACTCTCTCCCCCATAGCACATGAGATTGCCGCCATGAAGTTGAAGGAAAACGAAAAGTTTAGGAACGCCCTCAGAGTCAATGGCTCTTATGTCGAGGGACAAGCCTTCGACCGTAAGCTCCAAGCCCAACGGAAAGCACAGGCCATGGAAGAGCGCCAACTGCGAGAGGCCGAACGTGCCGCCCGTGGGGTCTCATCAACAATCCCACCACGTACTCGCGAAAAACCTTACGATAAACCTCTCTAATTAATCAATTTGGTCTAAATCTTACGCAATCTTCTTTCTATTATCCACTTGTATTTAACCATCTCTCCCCCCCTTCTCCTGCCATCAATGTATTAGCTCACTCCATACCCGTGCAATCTCACCACAAGACTGGTATAACGGATGTCAGTTATGAGGCGCACCTTTCCCATCGCAAGTGAGATTCATGCACATATATAACTAGCAAGACTACTCCTTCCCATGGCAAACAAATCAAATTCATGGAAAGCCCTGTCTTGACGACCCTCGCCCGCCTATAACTTGCACCACACCTGGGAAGTAGCGCTTTCCTCAATCGTGGCGAGACGCACACACAGCATGTTGTACGGATGACTGAGAGTAGTCACAGTTCGGTCTCTTGGGCGTGCACGTCTGACTCCGATTGCGCCGCCGGTCCGGCGGAGAACCGGGCCCACCCACCTTCAATCCCCTGAGCGCATCCTTTGAGAATATTCAGAAGTCATACGTGCAGGCACACCGTTCCGCTTCATAATTCAGTTATCCTGGATAACAGATGAGCGGATGCGACTCGTTTCCTAAATTAGGGCGTGACATGGATGTGCAAGGTCAAGCTTAGGAGGATTGAGCCAGTTTGGAGTGTGGGCGGAGCATACGACGAGCAGATTGAAAGTCCCGCCTCTTCTTCGCTTGAAATAGCCGTGCCTTAGCTCTCTGTCCATCCCTCCTCCTCACCGACATTACCCGGCCCTCCGCACCCAAATCGAAGAACCATCTCTTCAGTCAAGCTCTCTTATACCTTCCAAACTCACACACCATACTTGCTCGCGCTTCTTCCTCACTGCCTTGTGCCTGTTGCTCTTCGGCTTATCGCCCGTCTGTCTTGCTTATAAGATGAACCCAAGGGTACGTGCCGAAGACCTGCCGTTTCTGACCCGACAGAAAAATATATAGCTTCCAAGAAAATGGAAAAAAAGTGCTGCTTGTTCGTGTGTTTTTGCCAATTTTGACAACACTTCCTTTCTGCAAATAGAGATAGTGTCAGCCTCAGAAGTCTACTGTTAACATAGCAGATATTCCCCAAGCAGCTGCTTTGCTCAATTTTCCCTTGAAATAACTCAGCCTATATTATTCTGCCAGCTTCTTAAGAAATAGCACCTTCCATGCCATTTCTCAAGGACTCATATTCATAAGAACTAGTCTAAATAGGTATCAAATATAACAAATCCACAATTAGAAACCAGTGAATTAATCAAAAATCGAATTCTTCATTAATGGGTCCTAGGAGGTTAGGGGTGAAGAAATAACATTTTTTGAAAATGGTATATTTTTAATTAAATGATGGTAGATTTGGTCATATTTGATACCCCCTTATAGTGTGATCTAGTCTTGCTTTCTTTTGTTCAGTTTTTTGCCAGTTTTTGTCTAGCCTTGAAAGATTTTTCCAGTTCTTGTCCCTTTCTCTTATTTTATTTCATTTTATTCTACTAATTATTCTAATTGTTATTCCTTCTACAATAGGGGGTATCAAATATGACCAAATCCACATTTATTTAATCAACTTGTTTTCAAAAATCCCCCATTTCAAAAACCATGGAAATGCATGTAAAGAAGATCAAAATCCCCAAAAGTGGAATTTTGTTGAAAATTCTAATTGACTGGTTTTGATGTTTGACACCCCGTAATATAAGAATAATCAAATTAGGACCTTGGGTAAAATGACTCCCCAAAATTGGAAGTCTAACTCCCAGACCCAGCAGATGTCAATTTTGGGAGCCGGCACGCCAATTCACACCTCCACTTTGGGAGTCGGCATGCCAATTTTGCCGTTTCTGCTTAATAATATATATGTATATATATCTAATGGATGAACCTAATACCCTAAGAACTTGAGTGTATTTTCAAAGGCCCCAAATCTAGTTTATACTAAACTCATAGCTTAACACAAATTAAAATGGTGGTGTAGCCATAGTTTTTAATGATCTGCTACTTTTGCATCACTTTTGGATGAGTGCCCCCAAGGCCCTAAACATTTTTCAAAAGATATTACACACCCTTTCTACATGATACTTGATTGGTGGCCTCAGAAAAGGTCCAGAAGTGAACAGGGAGCCTCATACCATTATCAAATGAGCCATTTTGTTTCCATGTGAAGTTGCCTCCAGTTGAAAATATGCTCTGCAAATCATCCTAAAATTTACTCCAGACCATAGTTGATAATAAAGACATTTATTTTCTGCAATGTTTTAGAAAAAAAAAAAGTAGGAAAATAAGGATAGAGATAAGCTCTGAAGATAAACATAATACAAGTACAAAAATACAAATGAAAAACTAAGATTCAGTAATACTTGTTTTTATCTGACCCAGCTTTAGCTTTGAGCTTGATATTCAACTGGAAAAAATATGTAAAATCTTCCTCCCAAGCAAGAGCCTCTAGCATTTCAGTTTTCTTCCATTTCTTGAGGACTTGGGGAGATCTGAAAGAGGCAAGAAGGGCTACGGAGATGGGAGGATTTTTTTAGGAAGGAAGGAATAAGGGAAGAAGGATTGGGAATATGAGGTGTACCAAAAGTATACAAGGTATTTGAATTTATTGGTGATGATATCTCCAAATGTGGGAAATTACATCCAGGTTACTGCACCACAGGGTCCACTTTATTCAAACTTGATCCTGCTCAAGACCAAGGAAATATTATCTATATAAGAATGATCCTTATACCATTTACCTCTTTCCTTGGTGTCTTCATAGATTGTGTTATACACATAAAAATTATCATGTTTCCCATTTCCCAGTAAATATGAAACCACTCATAAGCCTCCTGTTGGATTGGGGTTCTGCTTCTCTAGGTGTTAACCTTTCAACTCCAGGCTTCCACCATCCAAATGAGTATTTCATAGACACCAGTAGCATTCATTGACTCATTATCTGTCATTCATCTCCAAGCTTCCTTAGTAAAGTGGTTAGTACACTTGAGATGGACATAAGAAACATGGGGTTTCCCACAGGAAACATATTCTTTTCATAGTTTCACATATCAATCCCAATTTATTTCTGGGACCTTGGCCATAAAAGGCTGGAGTGGAAGGTATTCCAGGTAATGAGGGGGGTCTTTTTAATGGATGCTTGGACTTCATGGTTCAAATATTCTTCTTTGGAGCCTCTTCTTCCACTTTGGCTTTCTTCTTCTTCCTTTTTTTTTCTCCAAGATTTGAAAAGCTTATGGATCCCTGGTTGTGGTTCTGGGTTTTCTTGGGGTGCCTTTGGGTCTTCAACATCCTTTGATAGATTCTTTGAGAATCTTGAGGTCAATGACTGTTCCAGAAATTTCAATCAGGCCCTAGATGGCTGAAAGATGAGTAGCACACTGGGATGGTGGAGCTCAAGTAGTCTGTCCTTGATCTTTTCAATTCTTTCATCAATTTTGCCATCTGGATTGAGTTTGAATTGGCAGAGATACTGGCCCTGTAAATATTTAAGAAAAAAACAATTAAAATTGATTTTAATAGGAAATGAGATGTGGTGGCTTGTTTGGTCAATGACTCCCAAAAAAGAAATTTGTCAGGCTCTGAAATGATGACGTGCAATAGGTTAAGTAATTAGCTACAGTTAATTATTGAATAGCACTTATCAACCTATTTAAGGGAGGTAAATCCAGATTTCAAATTGCATTCTTCCTTCTGAGACAGTCAGGGAATTTTGTAAGTGAAAACACTTACTGTTTTTGAGTCTTAGCAAGCTAGAACAACCAATAACTTTGAAAGTGTCACAGGATAGTTCAGGACTTGTCAGTCACAGTAAGAATAGGCCAAATTAGACAGGGTGAATGTGAATGAGAATGGATGGTCATAATCCAATGACAAGAACAATTGAGCAGAGCTACTAGTGTTGAATATTCATGGTTATAATTACTCAAGCTGGATGACTATTCTGGTATATGGTTGAATCTGGGGTGACAATCCAAGAAAACCAGGGTATTTAAATATCTTAGAGGGCCTCAGAAGCGCTCCAAGGGAAGCTTGGAGGCCTCAGATGAGTTTTTAAGGTTCTCAGGAGTCTTCATTGGTACCATGAGTCGTAAAAAGGTTTCTATGAAGCATGTGTAGTTCCCCATGGTTGCTAAATAAGGTTCCTCTTTTGAAGGAGTCACATCATCTGTCAGTTTCTCATAAATCTGTATTGTGCGCTTCAGTGAGGTATTTCAAGCACATGTAATTTTAATACCACATTTTATGATAAATAATAATTTATTGTTAAGCTTAATTATCATGTGGTATATGTTAAAATAATTATTCCAAGGACATGAGAGTAATTTACACATGATCTGAGCGCTTAAAGCACTCCATGGATTCTGTTAAAATTTGGTTATGATACAATATAAATTATAAAATGCATATTAAAGTTAGGCAAAATTTATTATGCATAATCCAGAGCTTTTAAATCATATTTTAGGCTATATACAATTATAATATTCCTCAAATAATTGTATAAACAAATTCCAGTGCTTCTATTGAACATTGAGGGATTGTTGATTTGTGTTACAATTTTCTATGTTGAATTAAATGAGGCTAAAACACCTGTATTATTATTTATTTAATATTATTCTTCTATTATCTCTTGAAAAATATGATAATTAATCATTAATATATTTATAGGTGGTTATAAAATATGAACACTGGTTATTAAATCTAAATATCTAACACAGCTATTCATTAATGATTAACAAGGTTCTTTAATATCATGAGGGGACTATTCCTGGAACTTCTACTGAAGTGCCATAAATCATGTTTTTTTTTTAAACATTTCTGAAATTTATATATGGAGTGTGGAAATAAAAAGAAGCGGAAAAAATTGTGATTTCTCTCTGAATGCATTGCTGAATTTATGTGTAAGTGAAGTAGAAATCAATCTGAACTATTGATCAAGCTGAATTTTATTTGAATGAATCCCAAACAATTTGAAGAAAAATGGGAAGATAAAGTCAAAATTTTGAAATGATGAAAGAGATCAGATTGATTATCTTTAAAATTCAAAACTTATTGAAACTAGATATTTTAATCAAAAAAATCAACAAAAAACAAGTTGCTATCAAAATCTTTTGGGCATTAATTGAAAATGGTTCTCTTTTTTGCAATAATGTGTTGGGGGTTTAATTTCTGACTATGATAATAATTGATATCATACTAACTTGATCACTTAACACTAATAATTATTATTTTTGAACTTGAATCTTGGTTGGGTGATTTGGTGGAAGAGATGCCCGGTCTGTACATGGACACAGTCTTGTGTCCGCTTGGTGTGGAGCTTATATAGGCGAGGGGGTGACTGTGGTTCTCAGCAGTTGCTGCCGCTGATGACATGGTCATGCGGAAAGCTTAGGCGGACCAAAGTAAACAAAGGAAAGTATCTTCAGAGCTTTAGATTAGGCTGAGTGGATTATCTTTTGTTTTTGTCAGCCGGAATAAGTGAGATTCCACCGGCGTTGGAGGGAGTGCGGTGTGGAACTACTCCTCAGGGGAGATAGAGCTTGGAAGGGAAATAGACAACTACAACTAATGAAAGTGTAAGCTGAACTACGGGTGCTGGTGAGGCTGCCTTCCTGTTCAATGCTGGAGAGTTACACTAAGAAAACAAAGAAAGATGTGGCTGATT
>LAVV01009943.1:0-27462 GCA_001263375.1 Puccinia sorghi
AGATAATCCCCCAGTTGGGAAACCCCTGGCGAGTCCCAAAGGGGGTTACAGGATCATAACAGGTTCTGCCAGGCCACCTGGGCACAGTGCCGGCAGTTTTGATCAAAGAAGCTGGATTTGAAATCATTGAGGAAGTCATCAAAGACCACTGGTTCCTTGTTGAAGAATTTGTCCAGGTACGGCTGAGATGAGGTTGCTGTGTAATCCCTCATAAACAACACGGCAAACACCACTTTGCTGGTGTTGGTGGGGAATCACTTGGGGTAGGTGACAGCATGAAGGCCAATCTGGCCAATAAACACTTTTGCAGCGGTGCCACGGGTCCCATCAAAGGGTTGGGGTTTGGCAAGCACCATGAGGTTGGAGGCGGGAGCAGGAGCCAGATTTGGTTGAGCAGGAGCAGGGTTTTGTTGGCCAGCTATGGTGTCAAGGCGGGCCTGAGTGTGTTGGAGAGTCTCCTCCAGCTAGTTGTTGGGCATGTTCCTCACCCATCATACACATCAACTTGTCAAGGCGGGTATTGAGCACGTCCATTGTGTCAGAGGGTTGACTGGAACCCAAGCTGGATTTGGGGGAGTGGTTGGCTTCACAAAGCACCCAGGGGTTGGCAGTGCAGGCTGGAAGGGTGGCGGGATTGCTCAAGGGAGAGAGAGAGATGTTGGGCGTCAGCGGATGTGACACGTTCTAAGCTCACAAAGGCAACATAAATACATAAATTTGGCGGGGACGTTACTGCAGTATGATACAGGTGTTCCTTGCCACAATGTACCCCAATCTGACCAACGGTGCGGTGGCGGGTAGGGTGGAGGGCAGGGAAAAGTAGGTGGGTGGAGGAAAGCAACGGCGGATGAGTGGTGAGGGGCCGGGTGGTGGAAAGCGGATGGAAGCGGACAGGTAAGCAGTTGGGAAGGAGGAGAGGGGCGGTAAGGTGGCGGGTGATGGCAAAGAGGGGAGGGGGCTTCAGGGGGAGTAGGAGCAGGCTGTGGTAAACGGCGGCTGTGGGCAAACGGCCAGTAGCAAGTGGACAAACAAGGGGAGGGGAACAGTTGGTGATGGGTTGGCTGCGGTCAGAGTGACTGGCAACGGTCAGTCAGTCGGCAAAAGGTGGTGGTGGCGATGGGTTGGCTGCGGTCAGCAGCGGGAACATGATCTCGAGGGGACTATGATTATTTTAAGAGTTAGCAATTTGTTGTGATTGAGATAATAGATTGCTAACTGGGGGATGTACAAAGGTGCGGAGGCTGAAGATAATCCCCCAGTTGGGGAAACCCCGGGCCTATCCCAGAGGGGGTTACAAGATCATAACAGTTGGTCCCAAATGGCTGAAACTGATGGCTAAAGAAATCTATGAAAGTTGTGTGTTTCAAAGTGTTAAATTAAAGTGGGTGCTAAAGGTCCAAATGTGAATGCTACCAACTACTCCACTCAGGTATTCATGCATCTCTTTGGCTAGCAAGAGTATGTAGCTTATCCCTGCTGTCAGAAGCATAAAAAAATTGAACGGAAGCAAGCAATATATGAGGAGGAAACACAATTTAGCAACTGTTCAGATATAAATATATCTCTGTACAACCTGACAGACATCAATAATATATCCAAGCGCACAAGAAAAAAAAAGGAAAATTCATGAGATAACATCGATCTCTAGATTTTGGATGTAGATGAAGGGACAAAAGAAGGAAACACAAAGTTCCACTTTTATTTTAAAGGAGGGGAAGGGAGTTGCAAGGACCATCAGTGTGCATGAGGGAGGGGAGATCGGTGCAAGACCGAAAGAAATCCTGGGATGCGGAGCCGTCGGAGGCCTTTTGTGGCTCAAGATATGTGGATGTGCGACTGACGTATTGTTGAGTCATGTGAGTGGGGAAGCCTCGAGAGACGGGTCGAAACCCGAGGTGCTTAGGGTGAGAGGATCTCTCTTCCCTTCTGGCCCAGGAAGAAAAAGGCCGCTGGCTTGAAAAGCACCACGAGATGAGAATACATTCCTTATGAGAATGCCAGGTATTGTATTTTTTTATTTTTTATTAATCATAAGTTAATTGATAGAATCTGCCGGTAGGGTTCTGATGAGGATCTGAACGGAGCCGTCCCTTATACAGGAAGTCTTCCAGGAGGCCTTGGAGCTGAACGATCGAGGGTTTACAGTCGGCATCGTCCCAGTTGAATTTGAGGGAGGGATGCGGGTTGGAGATGCCATGTTCGAGGATGGCCTCGAGGAGTTTGAGGAACTGGCGGCCATACACCTCGACCAGCCTTTCGCCGGCGACTTCGAGGAAGGAGACGAGCACTCGAGGCGTGGCGGTGAGGCCGATGAAGGGCAGCTTCAAGATATTGGCAAACCATTTCCAGCTCGAGTCGAGTCTCAGCTCGGCGGGAATCCTGTTGATCTGTTCTAGGGTGGGTACGCCTTTCAGGCTGGGAACCACATCCGAGGGGTCCGTTTGTTTGATGGCCGCGAAGAGCGCCACCAGTCCGGCCATCCGGTTGTTGTACTGCACTCGTGTCTCCTCCTGGCTCGAGTTCTCTGGCTGATAGCCGAGCTGCTTCCGGTACTCTGCCTCCGCCTGTCCCGCACTCGGCAGCGGCCGGTAGGCCACCACGAAGTAGCACTTCTTCACCAGCCGTCCCATTAGGATTGAACCTATCTCTGGGTACCCCACCATCATCAATCCTACCACTAGTCGGCCCAAGGGGTACACCGTGCTCAGCTTCGCCGTCACTTCTGTCTCCGCTTGCCGAATCACCGATTTTGCAAGGTGGTTACACGCCCATATGTACACGCTCTCGTCGTGTTTCCGTGTCTCTTGTAACACTTCACCTATTACCAAGATCTACGTATATTAAGCCGGGCTATATTTCAGCCAACATACGCCCAACCCCATGAGGCTTTTTGTAACACGTTTTGATAAGGGAACGACCTTCAAATTGGATAAGGAGACTAACCACTTTTTCAATTTGGTGGGAGCCGTTTGTCAATTGACCCACTTTGGGGGTAATTCTCCTCTTGGCTTGTCTGCATGAAGTTTTGAAAGCTTCGCTAGAAGAGACAGTGGGTAGGACGGTGGTTTTGAGTTGTTGGATTGCGGAATACCATTTTTCGTAATCATGACGGACGGTCTTGACGTTTGCAGCTTGAGCCTCAGAGAGTTTCAGCTCTTCTTCTTCTTGCTTCTTTTGACGTTCCAGTTGTTCCTTCTCCTCCTGCTCCTGTTGAAGTTTGAGCTGGGCCTCCTTGAGTTTACGTTCTTCGATCAGCTGTTGTTTGAGGACTTCCTGCCGCTCTATCTCAGCCTTCCGGGCTGCCTCCTCCTGCCGAATCCGGTTCTGCCTCAGGACCTCTTCCTGCTCGCGTTTCTCGGCCTCCGAGATCAGCGCCTCAAACACCCGCGCCCGTTCTCTTTCACGCTTTTCGAACTCCTCCGCCATGATGCGCATTTCCCTCTCCTTGTCGAGCCCGATCCGCGCCAAGACTTCACTGAGTTCATTCATCTGCTGCTTGTACTGCCTCTCGTTATTCTCGTTTGCCCGGGCCAACGTGCGGGCATGGATGCCTTCAAAATGCCGGCGACGGGCTGTGGCATTCTGGATCGATAGCTGGTAGGTCGACTGTCGTTCTTGTTGTTCCCAAACCAGCACGGGATCGTCATCGGGTAACACGTGTGGTACGTTGAGTGACTCTAGACTGATCTTGGCGCGTGCGGTTGGATCGGCACGCTTGATCGGCCATTGCTCCTCTTCGCTGTCTATTTGATCATCATCGTCCTCCTCTTCCCCTTCATCCGACGAAAAACTGGTGGGTTGATCCAATCTGATGCGTAGCGATGAGCGATTAATTGGGAATCCAGACGAGCTGCTTTTGAGTTCCGATGGGACGACGGCGAAAGGCGAGGGAGTGGTATCACTCTTGGGGACAGGTGAGCCGAAATTTCCACTGTAGATGGAGAAAGCAAATATCACGTCAATATAAGCTTGAATTCGATCGATTTGTGCGTCAAATCTGGACGCGGTGTGCCAGAGATGTCTAACCTTGTGAGTTTAGATTTGTGCGACTTCCTGTGTGAAGCGGGCAAGGAACGATTCAAAGAGCGAGACAGAGATTTGGCTGGTGTGGAGTAAGGACCCAGGGAGTGGTGGTTGGAGGAGTACTTGGGCGCGTAGGTGGTGGACTTGGAGAGTGAGTGACTGTTGACCCAGCTGTCGGGATTTCGTGAGTTCGTTATGGGCTGTTCTTCTGCTTCTTCCTCTTCGTCTAGTTCGGTTTCTGAGTCTGATGATGGAACTGTAAACCTCATGCTGCGATTATGAAACTTGCTTTTTTGGTTGACGCCTTTCGAATAGTCGTTGAGATTAGGCTCATGTGGAGTGGGCCGGACAGGGCCTGGACATGGATGGGCCCTCGGCCCACGTCCAGAGCCTTAGGCGTAGAATGCGGGAAACCCTGAAACTGCGCAGCCGTATTTAAACAAGCAGAGTTTTATCCTTGGTAGTAATCTGCATGACTTCCTGCAGCAACCTCAGATTTACTAACAAGGGCCTGCAGAAAGAAATACCCTGGCTTCAATTTATTTCATCAGCATGTAGCACATGGTCTGCTACGGATCTGATGACGCTCAAGAGTGGTAATGAAAAACCAATCTAAATCGGGGGGAAACAAAAACAAGAGGGGGTTAAAAATTACTTGTAAATATTGGATAATTGATTAACAACTTTTAAACCATTAGAATTTTTGGAAAGATAAAAAGCGAATTTAAGTTTCGAGATGAGCTTCAAGCTAGGGAAGGAAGAGGAGAGGAAGCTGCGATGAGCGGTGGTAGGGTGGTCGTCAACAAGAAAGTTGAGCTTAGATTCAATGGAAGCGTTCTTGATTCTGAAGATTTTTAACTCTTGAATCTTTTTGCCTATGGTGGAATCATTCGAACCATCCTCAAGATCACGACTGGCCTGAGAGTTTTCAAAGAAATTTCCAGGATGATGCCAGCCCTTGGAGCGGATGTGTGGCGACGAATGGAGCTTGAAGAAAAAGAATTTTTGGAGCACCAGGTAGATCAATTCTTCCTTCATCTTACCATCCCAACCTTTGATTTTCCTTTTGCGTTGATCACCCCACTGATAGCTTGGATCGAACGTTTTGGGCTGAGGGCCCGGGGAGTTGATGGCACACCATTCCAGCAAATCGATCCATCCACCTTCATCCTGGCCCGCCGTGCTTCCATCTCCCAATTTGTCCAAATGGGTGTGCATCGATTCAAGCACTTTTAAGGCGCCATCCACGTCCTTCGCTTTCAAGTGGGCCCGCACAAACGGCCGGAACGAGCCCATGTTCGGCTCTAGCCGTCTCTTCAATCTTGATTCTGTCAGTGAAGATAGGTCGGATGACCGATGGAAATGTTGAGCAAGAAATGAATCAAAGACTATTGGGATCAATTTGGGCGGACAGATGGACAGGATTGAATCGTATAACACCGTCAGGACACCGACGCTAGGATGTATCAACTTCTGGTACTTTTCGCAATTGGTATGTGACATGAATTCATCCGACCGCGCCCTGGATTGAGTATCGTTCTTATTAGGACCCCACCGAACCCGGTGAAGTAGCTTCACATCACAGCCTATGGGGATGAAATAGTCCAGAAAGATTTGGATGGCTCGACGGGGTTGTCCAGATCGATGGTAAAAAATCATCCAACTGTGTGCCCACAGGAATACAATGTCAGACCTCGTCTCAAACGTGAACTTAGGACACATCCTTGCTGTTGTTTTATCCATGATTTTGTCCACTAGTGGAACACGTGGTTCCAACACAAATGATTTGATAATTTGCTCCTCAGTCCCTTCGTAGTGTCCGACCCGGTCTTTTTGCAGATTTTCTCGGAGAATCTGGAACGAGTGCCGTAGAGGTAGGATCTGATGGATTTCGTTTGCCAATTGAGCTGCCTTGACAAACTTTGGATGCTCGTTTTGATCAAATAGAGATCGGAAATAGCTCGTGAATTGATGCAGTTTTTCGGACGAAATCTGATGGCAGACTTCAGGGTTGATAGCATTGGCATTGCTGAAAGCTCTGACATATTTTCTCGAGATTTGCTTCGTGAGAGGTGGTAGATTGAGTGATTTGAGACACAGAGATTTCTTGGCTAGCCAAGCACTGAGACTAGGTTTATCGTCTGCACGCCATCGAGAAATCAATTTATCTAGCTCGTCAGACCAAGTTGATTGAGCAGAGTCGTCCTTGATTCTAGATATCAGTTGATCGGCCAATGCTTTATATACCAACGGGTAGGTTCTGGCAATACCGGAGTTAGTACTCGCGCCAGATTGCTGAGGAGGTGTGTGGAGCATTTGGAGAGCATCAGAAAGATGTCCTTGGTTGGCCAACTGAACTACGAGGAAATCGTAAGACGATTTGACTAATTCTGCAGAAGACGAATGTTTTTTTATCGCTGAGAAAATCTTCTCGGTCGCTGAGATTGTTGTGGCAGGCGTTTGAGTACGGACGAGGTGTTTGATGACTGCGAAACCAAGATACCTTGAATAACACTCTTTGACGATAAGGATCTCTAGGAATTTCAAAATCGATGAGAGTTCCAGTGGGGCTGACTTTAAAATATGATTTAAATGCACTTCGGAGATCGAAATAGGAGGTCGTGTATCTAGCGAGCTGACTTGTTGAAGATGACAGGGAGCGACAAGAGGAAGCCATTCCAGATAAGACGAGATGTTTTGGGCTTCAAAGAGAAAGTCAAAGCAGTAAGACGTGATTTGAATATTGATAGGTAGAGTGATCCCATTTTTGATGATTTCAGATCTCAGTTGCTCAGCCGCATCAGGATCATCTCGAATGAGATATACCAGCCGGTCAGAAAGACTAGTATCTAGCCGGGATTTCAGGTCGAGGACGTTGCGATGATGAGTTTTTTTCTCGTGACAGATGTTATCAAGAGGCTCTACTGGTTCGAACAAAGTGAAATCGGGCCTGAAAGGCACATCCGCGTATGCCCTCGAAGTCCAGTTTTCCACCTTTTCATGAGCCAAGTCGATTGCTGCACCAAAGACAGGCTGAGGTTCACTGGCAACACGGCCAGGTGCGGAGGCGGCCTCCAGACTGAGAGAAGAGGTGGGGGGATACATTTCTACCACGGAGTAATTGCGAGATGAGATGCCCGACCCCCGGCAGCGCTGGGGGACCGAGCGAGTCGTCTCCTTCGTCCGCTTGAAGGGCTGCACAGGCATATTCCGGCTCAGCCCGCTCGAGAACCGCCGGAGTTGATGGATCGTGCTTAGCGGATTGACGGCCATCTGAACACAATCGAGTTCCCTGAGTCAGCCCCATTCTCATCACATGGGAAGGGTGATTTCTATCAGCACACACACACACCTTTCCTCCCAGTCTCTCCAGTTCAATCCGATCGTTCGTGTCCTAATCGTTGGAAGCTCTTTATTTTTGAAGAAACCGATCGAGGGAGACTGCAAGTGCTGGTTTCACATACCCTGTCGCCACCTTTCACAAACCTTTTCACCCGAGGAGCATTTCTCCAGGTCACTTAACAGTGCTAGCAAAACCTAACATGGTCAAGTGCATCCTAGCTAATCTGGGATGAAAAACACCAAGTTAATATTGCTTGAGATGACCAGATGGGTTATGAGTAACTCATGTTAAGTAGGATGCAGAAAAACAAATTAGACTTACTTGTAGTGGCATTCCTTTCCTTACATGGGCCATTATGATTGAATCTTATTTTGCTTCTTTACTAAAATAGTCCTTCCTTGTTGCAAAACTACAATAGGCCCTCTATGTCCAAAGCTGGTACACAACACTGCAAAAAAAACTCACTCAACTGCCTCCAGTTGACATGCAGCATGCTCCAGCCAAGCTGTCATTCAAACTCCAACTGTTTGCATATGTAGATGTTTTGGCACAGTCACTGTGCAGTCTGCACAGTGACTGTGCATCAAAGCTTGGTTTAATCATTTTTGGAGAATGGTTTGAGTAACAACAGAAGCTTCCTGAGACTTTCTGCATGTCAACTGCAGGAAGTTGAGCAAGTTTTTTTTTTGCAGTGAATTGCAATCCCATGGAAGTTTTGTCTCTCATTATTTAAATAAGGTTTGAACAATGTTCGAATCTTATTTACGGTATTCAAAATTTGGACATGAAATCATACATAACAGCATAATTTAATTTTTTGGCAGGGGATTTTCAACAAAGTTTTATGTATTGTGACAGGTCCCTGCGAGAAAATTCTATGTGAAAGGTCTTTATGATCCTATGTCCAAATTTCGAATACCATAATTCAAGTACATGTTTTATTATTTGATGTACATACTTGAGGCAAAGTTCACAGTATCACGTAAACCCAAAATTCTTATCATACTTTGAGTTTTAGCAAAGTATTCTTTACACAAGGCAGCTTAGTTGAGACAATCCGGGGTCCTTAAAGGTTAGTCCAGCTGGGGAAATGTAGGAATAAAACCAGTAGGGGATGGGTGATTCAGCAGACTCTCTTTACTATTTCAACTGGTTCCTATCGTAATCACATGCTAATGAGCCAGAAATTGCAGTCAACATTTGTTCAATCCTATTGTTGTCCAAGGAGCCGGTAGAATGACAGAAAGGCTCCAAAAAATAAAAGGAGTTGGGGGAGACTACTACACTAGGAGGGTTGAGATAATTGATCTGCATATCTAATCAAGTCGAGTGCGATTTTCTTCAAATAAAACTGACGTTGAGGGAGGGGTAAATGGTCCAAGAGAGTAGACTGAAGAGGGGCGAATTGATTTGGAGCTGGATGTGCAAGTTTTGGGGGAGAGGTGAGCTGGTGGAAGATGTGGTGGTATAGGTCGTGGTACGGCGCCAGATCCACGTTCCCCCAAATGTCCTTCTTCCTCACGTCGTAAAACTTCTCCAGTGGTTCAGTTCTGAAAAACGTGTTGATCGAGATGCTCGGCTCGAGCGTCTGGATGGCATGGATCCAGTTCGCCGGAATGAACAAGGTATCTCCTGGCTGTATCACATCCACATAATTCCCAGCATCTGTTAGTCTTTCCTCATCTGTGAATAACTCACACTTGTACTTCAAAACGGCATCCGATTTTTGCATGCAAGTTTGACGAACTTTTAAGATGCATACCATGGGATGCGACTTGCGGTAAAGTGGGAACCGATCCAGATCGGGCGTGTCGAAACTAGGAATATGCGAGGAGCTACCTTCGATGTATAGATTGACGATTTCGCTATTTTCATTATTCAGTTACACACAACATAATGCGTTTGATAAATGCCACACATTAACACCAAATTTGCACAAAAAAATCTGAATTGTATCTGAATGCAAGTTACCTTGGATGCCAGAGCCTGACCAGTTTTTCTCCCTTCACTTGAACCAGAATATTGTCGTATGTATCATAGTGAGCCCAGAGACTAGCCAGCGGGTGGAAACAGCGTGATGTATCATGTATGAGCCTATAACACTACCTTCTTTTTTGAAAAAACAAGAAAGACCCTTCTTACCCCATATCAGCACCAGAAATCCGCAAAACACTTGAAAAGAAAGCATCGTGATCACGGATGTAGTCATTGACGGGCTGGGGGATCTTGAAATCATTTGAGATTTCTGCGAAGTCGCAATGGAAATTCGAGGCTTGTTTGGGCGAGTGAGATAATGAGCGAAGGTACACCACTTGGTCTCTGTTCCCGGTGGCGAGAGATTTGTTGACATTGATTGTTCGGTCAATCAGCTCGCTGAATCTAATCATGTCGTACTGGAAATTCTTATCATGCCACTTCAAAGTGGTTGAGGAGTGAGAATGTGATAGATGAATTGAGCACTTCTTCTCTCCGCATTTCATTTTGAGATACTCGGGTGTCCAGAGTTCGATGCACTTCCCAATCTCGTTTCGTGTATCAAATACCGCCGGCTTAGAAGCCGAAAGGACGTCCATCCAACTTCGGTTGGTCATCTTGTCGATCCGAGTTACTTCTTGAGTTTTATCCCAGGTATCTTCGCGGGATGAATCAAACGTCCCACAAGTCTTTCGGTTCACTTCGCTCTCATTTTTCTCGGACGAATGGGCATCCTCAATCAGACTCAGATCAGAATCTGAGATGATCTCAACGAGTGTATCGAAACTGCTTCCAAAAGAAAAGCACGTGGCGCCTCCACCTACCACAAGCGCTGCTTTCAAGCGAGGCTGACTTTCGCCTAGGGGACAGACGTCAATGACAGAAATCGTGTGACCTATCATGGTTTGAGCTTTCTGCCGGGGCAGTTGAAGTACACGACATACTCCTGATTTCAAGTCTAGAAGAACATATTGGTGTTCAGTAGTTATGACACCGTTTGCAGAAACCCCACCACTCATGATCAGCGTGTTAGTTTCCTCGTCCCACGCAGTGATTCGATGTGAATACCGATGAAGCAAAGCATCATCCAGCTTCAAGTCGAGCAGCTCCGGCAAATCAGACTGAATCTCAAGCGCCAAGTCCTTCCCAAACGTTAGGGCCAATTTAATATTGTTTCCAAGCCGGGTTTTTTTGGATTGGTCGTAGATGGCTGTGATACCACCGAAGAAGAATAACTCCCGACACCGCAAATCGTAGTAGATTTGATGGGAGTGGCGTGGACCAATGAACTTCTCGATAACAATCAAACGAGTCCAACAATTCCGATAGGGATTAAATAGCCAAGAGTCGTTCAAAATGGTCCCTTCTAAACCTATCCCGCCATGGATCAAGACATATGTAGAGTTATCGATTTGGATTGTCAGAGCTGCATGCCTGAATCGAGGAGGGGGCCATGGAGACTCGGTCCCGGAGGGGTTAACTGGTGTCCAAGTGTGAGTTGTACAGTTGAACATGTAAGCATCCGCTAGTGGAACTCGAGGGGATGATCTTCCTCCAAAGAAAAAGACAACTGGTGAATGATCATCTTTGATGACCAACGAAGCTGAGTGATATAATCGCGGTGACGGGGTAGAATGATCGATTGGCAGGTGGGTAGTTTGAATAGATAGGCTCCGAGTGAAGCCAAGAATGAGTGGATGGGATAGTCTGGCATGGGTCAGCGAAGATTTAAGTTTCTGGTTGGTGGAACTCTTGATCTCATTAGGGAGGCCAAAGCCACCAAATACTAATAGTTGTCGATCCGGAAGAGAGGTTGAGGTGTGCCCACGTCTGTGTATGGAATAATCTGCAGAAGCATAGCACCAAGTTAAATCTGGCTCGGCTGGCTTTTGTGAAGACAGGACTCGAGATTTGTGCTGTGACCGATGCTGGAGGGGTGGTAGGGCGATACCTGTGGGAAGTTGAGGTGGATCCATGAGGGCTGGTTTCGAGTAAGCGATTGTGACGACATAGTGGGAGAGGAACAAGTCTAATTCTTCCCTAGACAAAACTTTCTTTGGTAGTCAGTTCAATTAATGAACATCTGGTAGCAAGTTGTTAAGCCATAAGCAAGCAAGCAACATACCACTCATCAAACTCTTCCAAAGTCATGAGCCTTTCTTTTTCGTTATACGTCGAGTGATTTAGATCGAATGCCTTCCAAACATCGTGCATGGTCGACATTTCGATCACTTTCCAATGTGCGCCAAATCGGTTGAGTTGATCGGAGATAGTCGGATAAGCCAAAGTACCTCTAATGGGTGTCCTGAGTTTGTGGAAATGTTTGAGCATGGTATCTGAGAATGCGGTGGGGGTTGATGATAGTACTTGTTCCAAGCAGCTCCAGATTGCATGGGGGAAAGATAGACTAATGTTTTGGATGAGCTCATCTGATTTTCCGGCGGGCATGTAAACCGTTGAAACTTCAGATATGAATAGGATATGAGCATCATTTCTCCCGTCGATTAAGTGGGAGAGTTTCTGGATGAATGTTTTACTGTCGCAGAGATCACAACCGAGTAAGGTATAGGCGGCCTTGTTGTTGGGTAGCAGAAGCGAATCACCTATTTTTGAGTTGGTAAAAGCGGGTAGGATCTGATTGAGTTCTTCAGATTGAGCGATGAGCTGGTACTTCTTCGAGATCAGTTCAGGGTAATCGACATCGACATAGTGGAAGAATGAATTTATCTGGTTGGTGGCTAGTTTGAAGAAACCGGGGTCATAACCACAGCCCAAGTTGACGATGATGGTGGGGCAGGATTGGGAGAGTGTTGAATGGAGGAATCTTTTGATGATGAGATCGATGATGAGTGTTCTGATGGTATAGCCGATGTTGATCAATGAGGTTCTTCGTTGAGGCTTGTTGATGAAATGCTTGAGGAACTGAGGTTGGGTGAAGTAGCCGAGTCTTTCTGCGCTCCTCTTGCTGAGGATGCTGGAATCGTTAGTTCCGATGACCAAGGTACTCGAGCTTGGCAGTGATTTCGAGGGATGTACACCGATAGTTCGAGTTCCAGGGCGCAGTAAGTCGACTGACATGGTATCGAATGGTTTTTCTCGAGAACTTTTTTTTCCTCCTTGGTTTTTTGGAGTTCCCCGTGGTACTCCCCGTTGTGCACTACTTGGCACTCCCCGTGGTACTCCCCTTGGTACTCCCCGTGGCGCCTCCCGTGGTACTCCACGCTGTGCTCCCCGTGGGGCTCCCCGTGGGGCTCCCCGGTTATACCGCGTGGTGACCCCCACGAGGCCGCACCCCGGTTGCTGTTGACCGCGTCCACCGAAAAACACTCCTCTCCTGTAAACTGCGCAACACAGTTTTTCACTCACAACTTCCACTCTCTATCTCTTCCAACATGGCGCCCAAGAACAGAGACTTCTCCGGCTATCAAGTTGAGCTTCTATCTCTCAATCGTCATGAACCATAAACAAACCAAACTGACTAACTGGGAAAACAAAGTATGCCGCAATGTCTTCGTTGGTCTTGACTGCCGATCGATCAAAAATTCCACGCAGAGATAACGAACCAACCGGTGAACCTGAAACTTTGGTCGGCCGGATCGATCCCAAGTCAATGGGAAGTCGCGCATTTAAGGAGTCGGTTCACATCAAGAAGGATATCTCAAAGAAGAAATCTAAACATATCTCCACAAACGATGATCGCCCAAAGAAGGTCTCAGAAACAACCAGTCGCAGGTACGCCGATGTTATCGAAGCTATCCAGGAGATCGAAGGATTGAACTACAAGCCACGTACGAATGAGACCCGTTCGATCTACGAACTATTATTGTCCAGCGTCCAGCTGCTCTTGGGCGATCAGCCCAATGAAATCGTTCGCTCTGCTACCGACATGACCATCGAAGCTATGAAGAATGATAACGACTACCCAAAAGATCTCGATAAGAAACGGACCATCGAAGAATTCCTAGGTGCCATCTCGAGTGAAAAATTTAATGAACTGAGTAACCTCTGTAAAAAGCTCACCGATTACGGGAATGAAGACCAGGCTCAACAGAATGGCGTCGAGGGCGAGGAGGGGGATGGGCAGAGACGCGCCAACGAATTAGATGATGATAATAACGGCGTGGCGGTAGTGTTTGAGGACGATGAAAATGGCGACGACAGTGATGAGGATGAATTCGAAATTCGCGATAATTCAGACAGTGATGAAGATAGTGAAGCAGGGGATCATGATCAAGATAATCATGTCGATACCCAACAGACAGATTCAACCGATCAGATCATAATTGGCCCCGATTCAAATAATCCTACCTCATCCGACCTCAAAAATAAGGCTGGAAAACATGACCTCACCATCTACGACATCGATGGCTTTTGGCTCCAACGTTTGATCGGGAGTCATTTCCCCGATCCCATAGAAGCTGAATCTAAAACCAAGGAGGCGATCAACCTCTTATCGGCCGATAACTCCAGCCTACGGGATCTTGAAAACAGTCTGGTCGATCTATTTGATTACGATAAGTTTGAATTGGTCTCTGTTCTCACTAAACATCGTGACATAATCGTTTGGGGTACCAAATGGTCTCGAAGCGACGAGGATGAAAAGGTGAATCTGGCCGTTGTGATGAGGGAGAAGGGAGTTGGTTGGATCGTCAAGTCACTCACCACCGGTCGTGGAATCAGTAATCCTCAACTTCAAGCCACCGGCAACTCGAACAAGATGGATATCGATTCGGATGAGTCCAAACTGACCAAATTCCCCACGAAAGCCAACTTGGAGGCCAACTCTTTTCTCCCTAACCCGAAGAAAGTGCTCGATTTGAGTTCCATGGTGTTCAATCAAGGCTCGCGAACTATGACCAACAAAAAGTGTAAACTACCTGAAGGCTCTCACAAAGTCCCACCAACAGGACAAGGCTATGAAGAAATTCACGTACCACCACCCGAGAAAGCTCCCGTCAAATCGGAAGATTTGGTCAAGATTACCGAATTGCCGCATTGGTGCAGGGAAGCCTTTAGAGGAGCGACTACCCTCAACAGAGTCCAGAGCAAAGTCTTTCCGGTCGCATTTGGGCAGGATGACCCTATTTTGCTGTGTGCTCCAACCGGAGCCGGTAAGGTAAGGTCACCGTCCAATATCAATCTACCCTCAGCTCAAGATCCCCTTCGCTTCCATCCCTGACATCGAATCTTTGTCTTTTGTTTGTTTCTAGACCAACGTAGCTATGCTCACGATCCTCAACGAAATCTCCAAGCATCGGAACGAGGCCACCGGGGAGATTGATTTGACCGCATTCAAAATTGTCTACGTCGCTCCAATGAAGGCCCTCGTACAAGAAATGGTCGGAAACTTTTCAAGCAGGCTTCAATATCTTGGAATCCAGGTCGGAGAGTTAACAGGTGATCGGCAGATGACTAAAGACCAGATTACAATGACCCAAATAATTGTCACTACTCCAGAAAAATGGGATGTTATTACTCGTAAAAGCACTGACACTAGTTACACAAATTTGGTCGGATTGATCATCATCGATGAAATTCATTTGTTACATGACGAACGAGGACCCGTTCTAGAAGCACTGGTTAGTCGAACTATACGGCGAATGGAGCAAAATCATGAATATGTTCGCCTCGTCGGACTTTCGGCTACCTTACCCAACTATGCCGATGTGGCTCGATTCTTACGTGTCAACCCGAAAAAAGGATTGTTCTTCTTTGATAGTTCCGCCCGACCTTGCCCCCTCAAGTTAGAATTTATTGGCATCACCGAGAAAAAAGCTATCAAGCGTCTCCAGCTTACCAACGAAATCTGCTATGAGAAGGTCATGAAGCAACTCGATGACAAGCAGCAAATTATCATCTTTGTCCATTCTCGAAGTGAGACCACTCGGACTGCTAAAAACCTGAAAGAAACCAGTATCGAGCGGGAGGAAGTCGCTAAATTCATGTCAGGAGGACTAGCAACTCGGGAGATTTTGATGGAAACCGCCGAAAACGTAAAAGACGCGGGACTCAAGGACATCTTACAGTTCGGTATCGGGATCCATCATGCCGGTTTAGAAAGAGTCGATCGCCGATTGGTCGAAGAATTATTTGCTGATGGCCATCTGCAAGTTCTTGTTTCTACCGCCACTCTTGCTTGGGGGGTCAATCTGCCGGCGCACGCCGTCATCATCAAAGGCACCCAGATCTACAATCCCGAAAAAGGCAGATGGGTTGAGTTGTCGCCGCAAGATATCTTGCAGATGCTCGGGCGAGCAGGGAGACCGCAGTACGATACATATGGAGAAGGTATGATCATCACCAACCATTCCGAGCTTCAATTTCATCTTTCAATTACTACTAGTCAATTGGTGGGTTTTTTGACCTTTTTATGAAAGAAGTAGAAATGTTAATCTAGTTTCCCTCCCCTAGCCAATCGAATCTCAATTGGTCAGCAAATTAGCCGACATCCTCAACGCCGAAATCGTTTTGGGTACTATTAGAAACCGCGAGGAAGCAGCCCAGTGGCTAGGTTACACGTACTGGTACCAGCGTGCGCTGGAGAATCCCTCACTCTACGGCTTTCAGCATGATCCCGAGGACCCCTTGTTGCTCCAAAAACGATCTGATATCGTCCACACTGCATTCTGCATCCTCGAAAAAAGCGGACTGGCCAAATACGACCGAAAAACCGGGCTAGTCACTACACTCGAGCTTGGAAAAATTGCTAGTCATTACTACGTCACCAACACATCAATGCTGACTTACAACCAACACCTCCGGCCCACAATGACTCTTATCGAATTATTCAGGTCAGAAATTTGAACTTGATCTCTGCGCTGACAATCCCAACACTAAGATCTACCCCTTTTTCGCCCTTTCGTCCTGCAGAGTTTTTGCTGCAAGTGACGAGTTCAAGTACATGCCTATCCGACCCGAAGAAAAACAAGAGTTGGCTAAGCTCTTGGAGAAGGTGCCGATTCCAGTCAAAGAATCTGTAGGAGATCCAAGCGCCAAGATCAATGTGCTTTTGCAAGCTTACATTTCAAGACTGCCGCTAGAAGGGTTCGCACTGATGGCTGACATGGTCTATGTTACTCAATCGGCCGGAAGGATCTTGAGGGCCTTATTTGAGATCTGTCTGAAGCGTGGTTGGGCTAGATTGACCCACCAAGCCTTAGATTTATGTAAGATGGTTGAGAAAAGGATGTGGGTATCCATGACCCCTCTTCGGCAATTTCCCTCTTGTTCAGCCGACATCATTCGACGGGCCGAACGGAAAGACTTTCCGTGGTACCGATTCTTTGACCTCGAACCCCCGGAGCTAGGCGAATTGATGGGTAACCCCAAACTTGGTAAAACGATTCACCGATTTGTCCATCAATTCCCCAAGCTGGAACTTCAAGCTCTCGTCCAACCCATTACCCGAACTATGTTGCGTGTCGAACTAACCATCACGCCAGATTTCATGTGGGATGAATCGGTTCATGGGACGGCCCAGATGTTTTGGATCATGGTCGAAGATGTAGATGGGGAACTAATTTTGTTCTCAGATCAGTTTCTTCTTCGCCAACGATACGCCAACGAAGAACATTTCGTCACTTTCTATGTACCTATGATCGACCCGCTACCCCCGAATTACTTCATCTCAGTCGTTGCTGATCGCTGGCTTCACGCTAGCACCCGCTTACCTCTATCGTTCAAGCATTTGATTCTACCGGAAAAGTTCTCACAGCCCACTCCACTCTTGGATCTCCAACCGCTTCCTGTGGCAGCCCTCCATAATAAAGCCTTTGAATCGATTTACCTCAAGCAAGGCCTCAAGAACTTTAACAAGATCCAGACTCAAGTGTTCCAGGCGCTTTACACCAGTAACGATAACGCTTTGATCTGCTCACCCACGGGTAGCGGTAAGACGATTTGTGCTGAATTCGCTTTGTTGCGACTTTGGTCTCAACCTGAATGGCAGAGGTGTGTTTGCATTGAGCCTTATCAGGAAGTAGTCGATCTTCGAGTTAAAGAATGGAGACAGAAGTTTGGTCCTTTGGGGAAAGTGATCGAGCCTCTGACTGGTGAACTGACTCGGGATGTCGAGCTAACGGCGAGTGATGGGAGCAAGCCCGGACAGGCCAGAATCGATATTATCATTTGCACGCCAACTCAATGGGATCTAGTGTCAAGACGATGGAAACAGCGAAAGATGGTGGAGCGCACAGGACTACTGATTGCAGATGAAATCCATCTGATCGGCTCTGAAATTGGACCCGCCTATGAAGTCATTGTTTCCAGGACTCGCTACGTTACTGCGCAGAGCGAGATCAGCAAGACCCGAATCGTCGCCCTTGGTTGTCCACTGGCTAACGCGCGAGACTTGGGCGACTGGATGGGCGCTAATTCCCAAGCGATTTTCAATTTTGCTCCTGGATCTCGACCTCTGCCTTTGGAGGTCCACATCCAGTCCTTCAACGTTCCTCATTTCCCGTCATTGATGATCCAGATGGCCAAACCAGCCTATCTATCAACGCTCGAATATGCTCACGAGAAGCCAGTCATTGCGTTTGTACCATCACGAAAGCAGTGCCGGTTGACAGCATCCGATCTATCAATCTACGCTCTCTCAGATGAAGATCCGCAGCGGTTCTTGAACATCGAGCAAGAGGATCTTGCCCCATATCTCGCTAAGGTATCGGATGAAAACCTTCGCGAAACTTTGGCCAGTGGGATCGGCTACTATCATGAAGCCATGTCTAACACGGATAAGGTCATCGTACAAAAGTTATTCGAAGTGGGTGCGATTCAGGTCGTCATTGCGTCGAAAGATACGGCTTGGAGTATTCCGATGACGGCATATATGGTCATCATCATGGGCGTGCAAAGCTACGAGGGTAAAGAGCATCGTTATGTGGACTATTCCTTTCCAGACATTCTACAGATGATGGGTCGGGCTTGTAGACCGAGTGAGGATAGTTCGAGCCGATGTGTATTAATGTGCCAGCAAGTTCGAAAAGAGTGAGTTACGAGATACCATGATCCGTGTCTCCCGCTTTGTCTTAGTTGCTAATTGATAAAGTGCTTTTTTCCAGGTTCATTAAGAAGTTTTTAAACGAAGGTTTGCCCATCGAGTCGCATCTTCATTTATCTCTACATGATCATTTCAATGCAGAAATTGTTGCCAAAACCATCGAGTAGGGCACACATTTTTTTTAATAATGGCTCATCAATATCGCTCGCTGAATTGATTTTGTTACTTCGATCAGGAATAAGCAGGACGCAGTGGACTGGTGCACCTGGCAGTGGTTTTACCGTCGTTTGGTGGCCAACCCGAACTATTATAATATGCAAGCAACCGATCATCGACACTTGGTTAGTACTTCATCTATACAATTTCAACAGTTTCTCACCTTGTGGTTCTGATCTCTTTCTGGGGGCTCTCGGTTTAACAGAGTGATCATTTATCCGAACTGGTTGAATCGACGCTTTCTGATTTACAAAACTCGAACTGTATTGCCATTGAAGACGAGATGGATACGACCCCTCTTCCTCTCGGAATTGTTGCCGCGTACTACAATATCAACTACATTACTGCAGACGTGTTCAGTATGAGCTTGACTGAAAAGACCAAGCTCAAGGGAATCCTTGAGATTATTTCCGCAGCCCAAGAGTTTGAATCAATCCCATTGCGACACGGTGAAGAAGGCCTGCTGAAGAAAGTCCACGATCGAGTGCCGGTGAAAGTAGGGAAAGTAGAATACCTGTCACCTCATTTCAAGACCAATATCCTCTTGCAGGCTCACTTTAGTCGATTGACCCTACCTTCGGACTTGATGCTCGATCAAGTTGAGATCTTGAGGAAGGTTCCAAATCTGATCTCAGCTGCTGTGGACGTCTTGAGCTCTCAGGAATGTCTCAACACCACAGTCGCCATGGAATTCTTCCAAATGGTTGTGCAAGCTGTTTGGAACCACGATAGTCCGTGAGTTGTTTTTCTTTTCTTTTTTGTTATGTCTAGATTAGCTGTCCGGCACCTTTCAAATTGACCGGAATCTTAATCCTACTTTCTGTCTGTCTTGATTCGAAACAGATTGAAGCAAATCCCCGGCTTCACGTCTGAGATCATTCAACGATGCACTGCAGCTAATGTAACCCAAGTTACTGACATCATGGAGTTAGTCCTCGATTAAGACATCTATCATGACTTTGTAGAAGACTGACTTCGAATGCCTCATGACAAAACCAAAGGCTTGAAGATGATGAGCGAAATCGACTGCTGCAGATGGACACAAAACACTTAGCGAAGGTGGCCCAATTTGTCAACTCGTATCCGGCAATCGAGATCAAACATGAGATCGAAGACGAAGATTCACTGGTGACAAATACACCCATCACGTTGAAAGTCTCGTTGGTGGCAGAGGATGATGAAGAGGAAGAAGGCTCGAAGACGGCGGTTGCTGGAAACGTTGTCGTTGCGCCCTTCTACCCCACCGTCAAACAGGACTGTTGGTGGTTGATTGTCGAGGATCCGAAGCAGAAGAAGCTTCTGGGTTTGAAGAAAGTCACCGGGGCGACTCCTCTACCCACAAAAATTGAATTCACCGTCTCAACGGCCGGAAAACATGAACTCAAACTAGACCTGATCTCAGAGTTAGTGGTTTTGCTATATTTTATCTTCAGCGTTGAAGACCAGAATGACCAATTTTTCTTTTCTTTTTTTTTTGTCTTTTCAGTTCGTATATTGGAGTGGATCAGGAATTGAAGCTGGAAATTAATGTGGCAGAAGGGGAAGAATCGGACTCGGATGAAGAGGATTCGGATGAAGAGATGGAAGACAGACAGGCCTCTGAGAAGAATTGAAGAAAAACAGCAAACCCGCCCTCTACTTAAAATCTTGCAATCGGCTCCATTCTCTCTGCATGCAGCATCCCCCTCCCCTCCTCCTCCAAATCTCATAGGAAATGATCTGTGTATATACTCCTGAATTCTCACGTTAATGTAATGTATTTAAATCCAGACAAATACTGCCCTGCTGTGAATCTATGTCCATTTCATCCAATGTGCTAGTCTAAACTCTCAAATACGCTGGGTGGCTAAAGGTTTATACAAGATGATTTGAGTCACCAGGGAGGTCTCCATAGCTCAGCGGTTTAGAGCGGCCGCCTGCAGCCTCCCTGCATAGCGGCAGGTCACGTGTTCAAATCACGTTGGGGACTCCCCTTCTGGGGTAAAATTGATTAGCTCATCAATGAATCCATCACCTCCAGTTGCCCACTAGGATCTAATACTATGCATCAACAGAAAACTGTCCTGAAGTTAACTCTTTATTGTCCTTTTGTTGATTAATTTGGTCCTCTAATTGAAAATTTCTGTCCCCATTTTTACTTTAATTGTCCTTCTTTAGATCAATTTCGTCCTTGTTTCGACTTCAGTCTGTCCTTTAGTTGAATATATTTTGTCCTCTCATTTAAATAGTCAGTCCTGTTGTTAACCTTGTCCTGGTTTTGATTAAGCTGGACATTTCTTTGTGGCGCTCAGGATGCCCAAGTTTTAGACAAAAAAAATACGTAAAACTTCTGTTGCAATTGATTTTTACTAATTACAACTTGATAATATTTTTAAAATGTTCTTGGGAGATATGCTGCAAGTCAAAAACAGAGAAGAAAAATAAAAAGAAAAGGAAACATAGAGAAAAGAGTAAAAAAGATTAAGACAATTGAGGAACCTGAAAGAAATTTTCAGGATCCTTGATGATGTTTCCAGTTATTGACTGCATGTGATTACAAGTTTGATAAAACTTCTGGCAGTGCAGAAAGCTTTTCTGGCATATCTCTAGGGTCATTTTCTCCGTAATTGCCTGTAANCTGTTAGGAAGTCTCACATGGATGTGTTAGCAAATGTGTATCAAGCAGTGCCTAGTTTGACACTTCAACATCCCCCCGTGCTTGGTACAGGGTTGCTAGCTAATGCTTTCAACCTTTCCAAGTTCAAGGTGCAGCTTTAACGCTAAGCTGGGCTCATAACCTATTGAACAAGTGAAAAGGAAGGTTGTGTACTGTGGGACTCGAACCCACAACCTCAGCATTCATGAGTGATGCTCTAACCATTGACACTGCGGGCATTGAGCTGTCGTTCCGCGCCGCAGCGACACCTGTCGTTTCACTTAATCTGACGTTCACGCGCGACCTGTGAAACCTGAGCTTGCAACGACAGTTACCCTGTCTGCAGCGACAGCAGCTCAGAAAACCTTGCCCACCGCTCATTCTTCCACCACCCTCAAGTCAAACGACCCCGAGATGAAATTGTGCACCTGCTCTGTGTGCAGCCTCCATACAGTCGTTGACGCAAACCAAGAACCGATCTCTGGCCAATACATATCGGACCGTAACTTCGCCAAGCACCGAAATGCAGATCTCCTTCGACACCATACCACCTTTCACAATCCATCCGAAGACAGTACAAGCTCATCACCCATATCGTCAACTTCTCTTTCCGGAAGCGATTATTCTGAATTTGAGCCAGCGCAGCCTCTTGGTAGTGAGCATTTCCTTCAAAATGTTGCTTGATTGATCTTACCAAGAAATTGATAATCTGTAACGTAGTTTTTGTAGCACTTTTTATATCATGGCTTCATATTTTCTGCCACGTCAGCCGAGAAAACTGCCAAGCGGCAACTACTATCCTGCTCAACATCCTTTCAATGGCGACGAAAGGTTCCTCCAACAACCAGAACATATTGACAATTCCACGGGATCCTCGAACATTGGTTCAAAAATCCAATCTTAATGTTGAACTCACCAAAACCCTCTGTTGCCGAACATGCTTCCATCTCTACGAACAAAATCGCAGTACTCCGATTCTATGCCAATACAAAAGCTTCCCCGATTCAACTCCCTGCAACGAACTTTTATTTGTGCAAAAACCCCACTACAAAGGACGAAAGGATATTGGAAACCCTGAAGACTATTTGACAGCACCAACACTGGTTCCTGAAGTTACCGGAGCCCCTCGATGCTGCTACGTTTCGCAGCCAATCAAGTCATGGCTGAAGTGGCTCCTGGGGCGGTCAGATACCGAGAAGGCAATCACCGATTGGAGCGTGAAAAACGATCAACAGAAGGATCTAGGGTACATTTCAGACATTCAACACGGAGACGTATATAAGAACACTCGATGGGAAACATCCAGCAATACTCTCAAATTAGCCCTCATACTATTTGTTGACTGGTTCAATCCCCGCGGCAACAAGTTGAGTGGCAAAGTCGAATCAACGGGCGTCATAGCACTTTCCTGCGTCAACCTTCCCCCAGACCTTCGATATCGTTTTTCTCATATGTGCCTCGCTGGAGTAACTCCTGGGCCTTTCTCTCCCGACCCACAGACAATCAATCATCTGCTCACCCCCCTGGTCGATGAGTTAATCCAACTCAATCACGAGTTTATTATTCCCACTTACCAATATCCGAACGGACGAAAAGTGGCGATCAAGCTTATTGCTGTCCATGGCGATGTTCTTGCAACAAAGAAGGTGACCGGTTTTGCTTCACACACGGCCACCATGTTTTGTTCATTCTGTCATGCAAAATCTTCCGATCTAGCATTGTTGCAAACGGGCAAAAAACGATCAAGAGACGAGACCCTCACCGCTGCTTTATTGTCAAAGGCTGCCAAATCGGCCAATTCTCAAGATATGGTATTGCGCGAGACAGGGGTTAGATGGTCTGAATTGAACCGCCTTAGCTATTGGGACCCTAGCCACCATGTCGTGTTGGGAATAATGCATAACTGGGCTGAAGGTGTGCTTCAGACTCATTTTCGGTACCGTTGGAAGTTTTGGGCGATTCCTGTGTACGAAGCCAAAAAAAAAAGATCGGTGGCGACAACTTCGACTTCAGGCGTAGCAAACAAAAGAACGAAGCTCAATATCATCGACCAGATGGACTTGGATGAAGAAGACATGTCGGAGGACTCTGACAGCAATCATGACATTCCACTGAATGCCGGCGTGGATGGAGCTTTTTTCTCAATGAACGATATTGAGACGTTTCGTCGTGGCATGAAGGAAGTGGTTCTCCCCCCTGGCTTGCCTCACTTACCACCAAATCTTGGAGAATCTAAACATGGTAAGTTGAAAGCCTCTCAATGGCACGCACTTTTTTCGTACATCGTCCCTCTCGTAATTCTGGAAATGTACGTTGAAAGTGTGAATAACTTGGATCTGGGTTCGAATCGAGGGCTTTTTTTGATGAATACCGCACACTTAGTGCACTGCACCAATATTCTCTATGCGCATAAGTTCAAAAGTAAATCGGCAACCCTTTGGCAGTCATATTACATGAAATATTCCGACACTTGTATGAAGCTATTCCCCAACGTGAAGATCAAGCCCAATCACCACTATGCGCTCCACCTTCCCGACCAGATGATTGCTTGGGGTCCCTTGATTGGAGTAGCTGAATTTGGCGGCGAGCGATTGATAGGTGATTTACAAAGGATCAAGACAAATGATAGAATAGGTCAGTATGGTCTGATCTAATAAGCAGTGATCCTAGCTGATTTACTCACCAAAATGGCTTGGTAGATGCAATGAATCTGACAATAATGTCCAAAGGATGCCAAATGCAACGTCTGATGGAACGGGACGACTTCCGAGGTTTACTTGCCATTGACACACCGGGCAGCGCGGATCGTCGAGTTCACGGGAACATCAGGCTGAAAAAGGGGAGATACGAGTTGCTGCTTCGTCATGTGGCAAGGAGTGACACTACAGTCGTTCATCGGGATACATTTCCCATACCAAATGGGAAGAAAGCTTTGTCTGGGATAGTGAAGCCGGTGCGATCCGTGGACTGTGGGGGGTTGGTGGTGGGCTGTGTCCAGCCTAGGAACTGTGTCGTCGGTCGAGTTGGGGAGAAAACTATTTATGGACTCGTGAAGCAATGTTACGAGTACGTCGATCATAACGGCGTTCAACGGGGTTTCCTGATTGTGGAGAAGATTGTGGACCGATACCCGAAGGCATTGCGTCTCCCCTCCACAAATTTCCGATACCTCTGTTTCTTGCTGGGTGTGGTCGTGGGCGAGGTCAAGCCAGGCGCAGAGATGGTCCTTTGCCCATCTGAAGTGACTGCGCTAGCAGCTTATCGGCGATTCAGCCCCAACACCTTCTCGATTGCCTGCAATTCCATTGGCGTGGTTCCACACTCTCACCAGGCCATGCTCAGCTTGTCATAACCCACTCATACCCCCTTGGGACCCATGTCAGCGATTTGCCAATCTTATTACATTAGCTCACAAGATTACCCTTCTCTTGTTGTCCACCCCACAGTGTCTTTCTTGTTTTTTTGGTCCTTTTGTAATGCAAATACCATCAAATCACTCGAGTACGACAAGATATTGATCTGTCTTTGCCAGCTTGGACAAATGATTGAACCCAAGAGAAAGTTTCTCAATGATTTTTTGCTTTCTATAAAGCCATGGACAAAACATAGTTACTTATTCAATGAGTCACTTCATCCACATCATGTTGAGAAAAACAAGAAAACATCCATTGGAGGTTGTTGCCCACTCAGAAACAAGGGCCTTTGGATACTTATTCAACAAGTTATTTCATCAACATCATATTGAGAAAAAAAAAAGAAAAAAAACACCCATGTTGCCCGCTCAGATGCCATGGTATGCCAGCTATGGGCGGTTAACCCATACCTCCAAGCCGCCATTTCCGCCATCTAAACCCATTCGGAATCCTCCATTTCCATGTCCTCGACAAACTGGTGGTCATCGTCTTCGCCCTCACTCGAGTTACGTTCGCCCCCACTCGAGTGGTCTTCGCCCTCATATGAGTCGTCCTCACCCTCATTTGAGTCGTCCTCTACAAAATCATCGTCGTCGTACAAGTCGCCGGCATCACCCTCAGCCAAATATTCCTCATCGGAAGCGTCAGGGCTGGGCTGAGTTAAATCGATTCCCTCCCCCTCATCATCACCTTCTTCCTCCTCCCTATGCTCAACTTCACTTTCATCCTCGGACGAATCCCCATCAACCAGCCCATACGGCTCTGCTAAAATTTCCCAGTATTTCCGGGTGAAAGTCGAATCAGCTAACTTCTCGTCGGGATGGCGCTCAGCCTTTGGAAGTAGCGACTTCTTTGCATCGGGGAGGAATGCCAAAGCCTTGCGATCAGGAATCGTGTGTTGGTGAGCCGGGATGAGATCATGGAACCATTTCGGATGGTAAAAATCAATTGGGAGCCCTTTGGGTGCGATTTTGCACGATGACATGACTGGTGTAGTTTTGGGTAATCGGCGGACTCGTCGTCGACTTTGCTTTGCTACAGGATCTTGCTGCGCCGCCTTGATCATCACCGCATCTAATCTTCGGAAAAAGCGATTTGCGTTCGTAGAGCGAAACGGAAGCGTCTTTATCACATAGAACCCTTTTCCCTCCACGAGTTCGTCGTCGCTGTGTGCCCCAATTTGAGACAGGACCCTTTGATATCGCTTGGGGAATTTATTGAGGATGGCAAAATCACGACGTTCGTTTCTTAACTGTTGTGATGGCAGAGGTCAGATGGTGGACAATAAGAAATCATCAATAAAGGTCACTTACGCGTTCGCGATTTTTCGAGATCCTCTTGTTTTCAGATTCTTTGGAATTTCGCCCCGCCTCCTTAAGCTCCCTGTTATACTTGGAAAACATAAGATAATGGACGAAGTGGTTGTACGCCCGGATGAGCAAAGGCATGTCTGTGACCATTTTCGGATCTATGTTGAGGTACACATAAGCCGAGGTTGCAGCAAGCTCTTGGAAGGTGGTAAGAGCAGCTATTCGATGGGCAGCGTTGTAAAGTGACGTTGAATCTTCTTCGAGGTTAGGACACCAAACTTGCAATCCTAACCTTGACAAGAGACCGCGGGCATAGCGAACGAAGTTGTCTCCAAGGTGGATGACTGACTTGCCCATCTTGAGACGGCCGGCCCGCACATTGTTGAAGCATTCGACTTTCTGGGATTCAATCAGCGCATTCCCGGACGCAGCCACCGCCGTTTCGATTTGCGCAGCATCAGTGAATCGTTGGTAAAACGATGTGAGAGCACTGATATTGGGGGCCTTTGGAACCGAATCTTGCGTCATCAAACCCCAAAGGATCTTAATGTGCACAAAGAGTGCAGCCTATTTGGGAGAAATCAGCAAGGCGTTTGAGATTACAATGAAAATCAAAGGAAACGGAGACTCACCTTTGTAGAGTTAAAGGTGGGTGGAAAATCACCTGTCTGCATTTGTTGAGGGTGGCGCTTTGGAGAGGGTGCCTTGACTAACTGCGCCTTCACTTTGGTAAGTTTCGGAGTTTGGGGTATTTTCTTGATGTTAGACATTTCCGGAGGGGCGGACACAGCACGAGAAATGTTCTTGGGGGTTGACTGGGGAGCATTTTTGAGAGGCCGCGCTGCTGCAAGCTTTCTGGTGGTTCCAGTTGGTGGGTTGATGGGCTTTTTGCTCTTAGCGTTTGTTTGTTTTGCTGTAGTTGTGGTTTTTTTTTTGCTGGCTTTGAGGGTCTCGAGCTCATTGGTTAGCTTTGCAATCACGTCTTCATAGTGAGAAGTAGAGCTAGCTTGGTGGGTAGGAGGACCGTGAGGAGCAGGGGGAGGGGTATTGTGGATGTGGGTGGTGTTGTACTGTTGGTATTGTGTGGAGGTAGGGTCTGGGGTTGAGGGAGCTGCCCAGACATTATGGGACGGATTCATGGTTTGGTGAGAGATGTGTTCCGGAAGAAACACTGGCCGGATAAGGGAATAGGAGACCGTGTTAAATGCCTGTTGAGCGGAGAGGATTTTCTCTCCGGCAGCATCTATTCTAGTTAATCTAATCTAGTTGATCTATGTTTGGTGCATGCAAACGGTGGGCATGTATATTTAGTCGTTGCGTCATGCAGTGTTGCTGCATGACATGCAACATGCATCACGTGCAGCTGTCGCTGCATGACAGGCAGCTGTCGCTGTGGTTGACGTTGCATGGGAAAGGGAATACAGCTGAAACGACTGGGTGTCGCTGCGGGCCGCAGCGACAGCTCTTTGCCCGCAGTGTAGGCTACCAAGTCTGTGCCTGATGTGTTGATTTTAGAAAGTATGGCTTGATCTCATTTGGATACATAA
>LAVV01009954.1:8684-20935 GCA_001263375.1 Puccinia sorghi
AGCTGAGAGGAGAGCTTCTTTTATAGAAAAATGTGAGCTATTTCTGCTGGTGAGACAAGCAAGTAAGGGTTTATTGCTGGTGAGAAAAACCAAGTGCTGTGAATGTATGATGTCATGCTGTGCAGTTTGCCTTGTAAACATGCATGTCCTCCACTATGATTTCACTTAAGCTGTGAAATGGAATGTTCAAGTTGTTCAATGCACCCTGAATGCTACCAACACATGCTTCTTGCAGTGCAGCTGCTTGACTTCCATGATGTCACCTCTACTACTGCAATGCTAGGTACTTATCAGGTGGATTTTTTGCCTACACACTGTATTTGCCACATGAAATACTCTATATTTAGTGAGGATCTTCCACCATGTACCTCACCACTGATACAACATATATAAAATACAAATAAATAATATGAGAGGTTGTATACAAGCATATTCATGTATACACATGCTAATTATGAGTAAAAATAAGAGAAATATTTGTGAAACCTGTAATACATGTATAAAATAAGAGAGAAATATCCTAGAATAAAATTTTAAAATTTTGGCACCAAAAGGCATACCACACCGGCTGAATTCTCCCAATTATATTTACTTATTCCTGACCAACCATCTGGCTGATCATTGAGGTGTATGTATGCCTTGATGACCAGCCAGCTGGATGGTCATTGAGGTGTGGCCCTTGCAGATTACCAGCCAAGCTGGTGTTTTACACAAAACATCACACCCCCCAGTGATGTGTGGGATCATCCACAGCTGATGTTTCCAGGGGCCACATGAGTTCCACTGTAAAACCACCAGGCATGGCTGTGCAGTAAACCTCAAATTTATGAATCTAGTGGCTACAGACACTTTTGATGGCCAGGTTGGTTGGGCAGTTGTGGTCATGGTGCAACTGGTGATACATCATGGTAGCACACTAAATTTTACCTCAAAACAGGAGAGCAATCATTTGGCTAAAGTCCCACACCATTTTATATGTGCATCCGGAAAACACAAGGACATAGAACCCAATGACCCAGCCACAATTGCAAGTCTCATAAATTTCAGCTTTTCTGGTTGGCTGTCACAATTCTTTTCAAAAGGCTTACGTAAAACACTTAGACACTCCACCAATGCCCCATCGAGAGTTGGGGTAGTTGCCCCAACCCAATTTGTGGCTTGGTGACTCACAACAGTCCTGCATTTTTTTGTCACCAGCAAATTCTTGGATTGAGGCTGCGTTGACTGACCAACCGTGCAAAAGGTGGTCCAACCCTCCTCCAACCCTGTGTCCTCCAAGCTCACACTGGTCTGAGGGCTGTCTAGATTGGTTCAAAGAAATAAACCCCATCAATAGGAATCAAACCACCTTCCAGCTGGTGCTAAATGATGGGCCATCCATTACCTTGAAGCAAAGCTTGCAGCAGATGTAACAAGGTGTTTATCAGGAATAGTCTTTTTGGGATGTATCATTCCAATTTTTGACTTCCAATCTTCAGGAGAGAAAAACCAAATTCTTTTCACTCCAAGTTTTGCTTATTCTTCTTTTTTTATGTGTCATCTCTTTGCTGGGTCAACAGACTCTTAGAAATCACAGTTCCAACAAAAAAAAACTTGAGTGGGATGCTTTGATTCCAGGAGATAAAATTTTGGGAGATGGTCAGAGGCAAGTTGGAAGATTTCTGATGGTGGAGAAAGCTTGGCTTCAGCAATCCCATCCCCAAAACTGGTGGGGCACTGTGGGCCCAACCCCCACCAGTCCTCTGGTGAGCACCAATCAGTTTTTCTGACCCAGTGGTGTAGAAGGGTAGCTGGTTACGTGTGTATGGTTGGCTTTTGGTTTCATTGCCGGACCCTGGATTTGTCTTGGCTGATGTCAGCCCTTATTCCAGTCTAGGAAGTAGACTGGGCTACAGAGGCTAACCCAGAGAGGAAGAGTGCAAGTGCATCTAGATATCACAAGGAGACTGAGTATCACAAGTATTGGGAATAGAAATATTAATTCCAGGAAGAAAAGAGTTCTCCCCCTAACTTAATGAAGCCCCTCCTTGTTGGTGGCTGTGGGTGCCATGTACATTTTAAAGCAACCCTCAAAAGGAGTGACTTACACCCTCTATCCTATTGTGGGCTCTACCGATTTTGGGTTTTTCTGGGTGTTTTCCATTTAATTTTGTACTTAATTAATTTCTTCTCTTCACATCACATGGTTGGTGAACAAAATGTGTTCCAACATCCTATATCTCTTGTTCTGTTGTCTAATTCTTTGTCATTCTTTTTCTTTTTATGTTATCATGTTTTCCGTGTTTCAAGTGTCCATTTTGCCTTGCTTGTTTAGTATTCCATCAACTTACATTCTCAATTTTACACCCAATACATTGGATGCAGATGAAATAAAATCTCTTTTTTTTTCTTATCAAATAATCTGCGGTTTGGGTTTTAGCCTGCCGCTAATGCCATACTTTCCAAACACAGATTTTTTGCCTCTTTAAATTGAAGCATCTCTTAATCAGCACGGAAAAATTCATTGATTTGCCTCCTAAGAAGAAGCCCGTAACACTTCCAGTTGAGATAGTTGACTCAAACAATGACCTGCTTGATCAATATGTCACCTCCCATTCTAGATCTTTTTCAAAGATACTCCAAAAGACCTACAAGTCAAAGCTGTTATTTCACTGGTTCAAGGTAAAATTACCTTTGTGCGCGCAGGCATGCGGTTTGGAAAGAGTAGGATATCATAAATCTATTTCAATTTATTCAAGACAAAAGTTATTGTGCTGGTCTTGAACCCTCTGGATTCCCTTAGTGTTCCCTTAGTGATGAGCAGGTAAGTATTTAATATCTGGTTGATTATAGTGGAAAGACACTGATAAAAATAATCAGGTTAGAGAGAAGGAACTAGTCAACATCACAGCCCAAAATGACGTTAAACTATGAAACTATCAAAAAAATCAAAAACGGTGATTACAGCTTCATCTACTTGGTAAGCCAATTGTATGTGCTTTCTCAGGTTCATGAATAACTAACAAAGAGCCATTCAGATCCCAGAGGTTTTTCTGACAAGCTCTTTGTTCACAGAGCTCTTTTTCAGCAAACAATTCCAGAATAGGCTTGCACTCATTGTTTTAGATGAAGTGCACATGGTATACTTGTAGGGACTTGTGGCAACAAGACAGAGTAAAAATTATTATTTTCAAGTGACATGAAGATGTGTGCATCTTCCAGACCTCTTATGGGCATATGGGTTCTTGCTTAATGGCAACAAACCAAGTCCCATTACTCTTGCTATCAGCAACTTGCCAGCCTATAGCAGTTGAGTCACAAAACTCATGTTGCAACCATCTGACATTAACATTTTGTATGGAGAACTAACACACCCCAATATTCTTCTGATCCGCATCCAGCCAGTGATTTATACACTTCAATCCTGCAATGTCTTTTCTTCACACACAAAAATTTCAGAATCACAAACTGTTCCAACTCTTATTTATTCTGGAAGCCGCAAGGATACATTTTAAGTCATGAAGGTTGTCAATAAGGCTTTCAGGAAAAAGTGGCAGGAGTATAACCCCATTAGCAACTACATATGGCATTTTCATTCCTGCACAGGCAATGAAGACAAAGTGGAAAACATGAAGGACTTTACAGATGAAAAATGCCTCATTTTTTCAACTAAAATGGAAGTGGGATTAGGCCAGAATCTGAAATTAGTTTGATGTGTGATCCACATGGCCTGTGGGGACCCTTCATCAATTATACAGATGATTGGAAGCTTTGAACGTGAAGAAAATGAATGGCGGCCTGGCTTTGATTTTTATGGAGCCAACTTGCCTCAAAGGCAGAAATAGTGAGGCTGATTTTGTGGAAGCAGAAGTGCAAAACAATGACTCAAAGATGAACGCACTAGCTGTTACCAAGTTGTGTTTAAGAGTTGCTCTTATGCTTGACAACAAGTGTGTGATCAAATTATTAATCCTGTGAGGATTCAATACTAATGCTCTGTTCTTCCCAATGGCAGGTGTAGCTACATCCCACTCAATGCAAATGATAAGCTTTATCTAAAGGAGCTGGATAGGGAAGTTGCACAAGGCTTTCCCGCTTGAAACTGTTCAAACTGCAAGCCCAAGGAAGCCGTCAAGATTATGGAGGTCATCCAAAAGATGGACACAAACAAATTTGATGAAATCTTGAATTCTCCTCTAGATATCCAGAAAGGCCCGTCCTTTGTGAACATGATTTGACCACACAAATCAAAAGCATCCTAGGGCCCTTGTTGTTTCCTGGAAAATGTGGCTAGTACCCTTGCCAAAGAGCTTGTATCTCAGTTCAACTTGCTCTACCTGGCCAAACTTGGTCCATTGGCCGAATTTGCCCCCAGTGTCTTCTTTGGACCTGCGCAAGCAAAACAGGTGGTGGACAACATCAATCAGGTTTACAATGCAGGGACCCAGCCTGTATGCCGTTGGCCATACAGGAAAACGGCTAGCTGGGATTTGCTAACTTTCTTTATTTTTGGTCAGAAACTCGGGTTGGGCCTACACTTCTCTCGTGAAACTAAGCCCGAATAATTTATCCCTCTCATAAAAACTCGCTTTTTTATCTTAGTCCTTAGGGTTTGTACATGTGGCATGAAGATATGTACGTACAAGATGTGTCTTGATGTGCAAAAAAAAGTTTCATTTTTTCCCCTTGTAATGATCACTGTCCAGTCTCGGTTTGGGGAGCAGAAGGGTTGTGATGAACTGATTGGTTTGGGGAGGGTGAAGGTTGTTGTTCAAGGATGGTATCCAAGGGCTTGCTCTGATTCTTCTCAGCCTGTTCGATCAGGGTTCGCGTAAAAAATGTCAGAAAGAACACATGGAGAAAGATTTGAGGGAGAGAGGGGATGGCCGGTGCTTTGAATGTTTGAACGGGATTGAGGTCCAGAGCATTCGGGGGCACGCTGGATTGAGTTTCGGTTAGGGAGCCCTGTGAGGAAGGAAGAAAGGGGTAAGATGAGTGGATGAGGAAGGATGATGGAGGTGGTTCTAGGGGAAGATGTAAGTGCAGTCGCCCTTATGAGGGGTCGGACGGGACACGTAGCCGATGGGGAGACGACAACGGGCGCATCGATGACACCACTGTTTCTCGAAGACGGGCGCATCATGACAGGCCAGTGGGACGGGCTTCGGGTCCAGCTTGTACAACCGCTTCTGTCTCCCTCCGCCCGCTTCGCTGCTGGTGTTACCGATCATATAGCTCCCGTCCACCGGCCGCCGCGCCACCAGCGATAGGGGCTTGTCGATCACCAGCTGTTTGCCCGTCTCTCTTCGTCAGTCTCTTCTGAGAGTGCCGGTCATCATCATCATCATCATTATGCACTATAAACTCGCCACATAAATAGTGGTTTCTACAGTAGTCGGTTGGATGTCAGTCTTTCAGATCGGGAGAGCGAATGGTTAAGAGAAGGCATGTACACTACTAGTCGACTGGTGGAGTGTAGCGCTTGTTTTGGTGAGGCCATGGGTCTGGATGGAATCATAGAGCGACCGAGTATTTTGGTGACCCTGCATTGCTGCAACACATACGCATATATTCCCCCGACGTTTGGATAAGTAAATAAAACCATACATCATGTGCCAATTGTTTATGTTTTTGATGGGTCAGTACCACCGGCTCGATTCCAAGACATCCAAATTGATAACTTACAAAACGAACAGAGTCCACTTACCTACGGTACCAAGACCAACAAGGAGGACATCAATCGGCTCTGAGCTCATGCTTGACTGGTGCTTAGTTGCTGGCAGACGAGTTTGGGTCATCCCGCTGAATCTCTTTCAAAGATGAGCGGGAGTGTGTACTTAAGGTTTAAGGAAGTTGCTGTTTCGAAGGGATCAAGTTCCACTTGTGATCAATGACTGGTCAGAGAGACAAGCATGAAGATCGGTCCAGAAAAACAGATGTAAACGCAGTTTATCCGAGATAACAACTCACAGAAACCAGTAAAACCCTGGAGTAGCTGGAAAAGGCTGTAGAAAATTGTAATTGGCTTGCTCCGGCGTCCGGCGTGTCCGTGGGCCCCAGCCAGTTGACGAGTCACAGCGGCAAGCGCAGAATGCGGGTGACAGTCGAGAGCAGCAGGCACAGTGGGCCGACAACAATCTTCTCGAGCGGCCTTAGCAGCCGGGTCGGCACAATTTTCTTGGGCGAGCGGGCATCTGCCTTGTTGTTGAGTGGTGGTCAAAATGGGGCCAATTGGTTGAGGAGACTGAGAAGGGTGCCGAGGTGTCCTTTGTTTTCTTCTACGTGGAGACGGGCTGCTGGTCGCTTGTCGGCCCAGGAGAATAGCAAGAAGTGTGGGTTGGTTTGGGGGAGGAGGCTTTGAGGAGCAGTTCGTGGATGATCTTGCCGAGGGAATGGATGGGCAAGGTGCATTGGGATTGGCATTGTTGAATGAGGTTGTTGAGGGACTGCTTAGCCTTGTTGAGCTGAGCTGAGCTAGAATCTAGGCCAGGGCTTCTTCGAGTGCGGGATGGGCAAGGTGCATTGGAATTGGTCTTGTTGAATGAGGTTGTTGAGGGACTGCTTAGCCTTGTTGAGCTGAGCTGAGATAGAATCTGGGCCAGGGTTTCTTCGAGTCCTGAGAATCTGGCGACGGCTTCAGGTTGTACAAGCTAGTTGTTGCTCTGGTACTTGGCTAGCCGGCAAGCGGGGTGTCGATGTGTGCGTGTGTGAAGGCGTTGAGCTGGGCCTTGGAGGGCGAGTTGCGCTCGAGCTCGGCAAGCTGCGAGCTGGCCGATGGCCTGGTTGAACTGGTCGGCGATCCGGGCGGGGAACTCGAGCTGGTTCTAGATGAAACGAGAGCGCTGGAGGAGGCGGTGTTGCAGGCGCACGGAGTCGACGGACCAACATCGTCCTAGACAAGTACCAACTTGTACCCTGCTGCATGCGCCGTCGACAGGTTCTTGATCGTGAACGTCACCCGGAGAGTGAGCAACCTGCAGATGTCCCTGGTATCGCCACAAAATCATCAGCACAACACCACAAAAAAAGAGAGGCAGCATGGACTGACCCTTTGTTCTAGTCCCACTCGACAAACGGCTACGTGAGCAAGAAATGGATGCAGATTGGGTCATGGGAGAATGCAAACTCAGTTCTGGAGCTGGGCGAGCAGATACCTGCCTCCGGCATTACCGCCCCCGATCTCGAGAGTACTACGGAGTTGGTAGACGGAGGCGCCGAAGCTGAGTCCGGAAAGGGCATGGTGGCCAAGCTTGTCAGGCTCCTTGGTCTTCCAGAACAGGATCATCTCCGTCGATCGGGGTTGCGGATTTGTCTTGGTTGTCTTGCGCTCTGGGTCCCCTTCATGATAATGAAACAGCTTTTGGTGCATGAACTACTGAAATTTTTGGTAGCAACTATGGTATGTAAAAATGGGAAGAAGAATCAAAACCAGGGTTTTGAGTTGATTCCAGAAGATCACAAGAAACAAATCCAGCTTACATGATCACCATCACTGAGAACATCAACATCTCGGGACTTTGTTTGAGTTCAAGACATTGGAAACTGGGTGATATGTTGTCGAGCCACTTTCCAGCATTGAGATCGAGTTGATCCACTAAGGATTTCAAAGACTTCAGCGATGCCCCCCCCCCCGCATTCCTCTTACTGACATTCTGCAACTAGTATAAAGAGGGAGTATAGATCTGAGCGACCCGAGTCATAACCTTCATGCACTGCCGGACTGATTACTGAATACGGGTTCACAAAGATGCCTAGCAGATCTCCGCGGTCAATGTGAGCAGGTTCTACCGTGATGGAGTATTGATGGGATGATCCGTGGTCAAGTCAAATGGACCTGGAGTTAAAAATTGAAAGGAAGCTCAAGCAAACAACGTGCCACTCAACAACATGAAAGTCTTCTTGCAGCGAAGCCGTTCTGAGTAAAGCGTTGCTAACTTTTTGAGCGTGTTTGCAAAGCTGATAGAATGGCTTGCCGCCGGAGATGATCCTGAAGGGGACCCGCGTTCCAAAAGTGATGCACTTCCCGATGGGCGCCGCATTCCTAATTAAAATGCGGATGGATTATCTCAATGCCAGTTGTGACATGTGCCGAACATGGAGAAATGCCTCTGGATTTTTAGAACGCATGAGGCTTACATGTGTACGTATTAGACCCTATTCAGCGAAGATCCATGTAGTTGTAGATTGCAGTGAGCCAAAGGAGGCAATGTTCAAGAGGGAGCCTGCAGGTGGCAGAGGGTAGTGCGATGATCAGTAAGCCTGAAGATGCCCAAGTACCCGGCGTAAAGAAAGCGAAATCCCGCAAATTCCCGTGACGGCTGAGGCTGGCCGGTCAAGTCGAGCTGCACACTGGGATCTGATGACCATCTGCTGGCAACGGAGAGCATGAGCAGACAGAGAGCCCTGAATTTCAAGTCATTATTCGCGAGCCCAGAGTTGTGAAGAGCATAGAAAGTGGTGGGATGGACGATGAGAACCAATGGATGGAAATGTTGGAAGTAAATTTTGATGAGGTTGTGCTTGAGATCCGGCTGCGGATAGAAGCATTTCGTGCTCAAAACAAACTCTTCATGTCGAAGGCGGAGATATTCATCCACCAGATACTGTGTGCCTAGATTCCATGGCGGCAAGTTGGGAATCTCAAAATCTGTTGGGTGGGAGCAGAAGAATTGGCGAGGGAATAGTTGACGCGCTGGAAGAAATGTTGGGCCAGTTGGCACCCGTCGGTGAGGAGGTGGGGGTTACGGGGATGGTAGCACCACTTGAAGCGGGAAATGGGGAGATTTGGGGGCACAGGACTCGTGCTTGAAGCCGAGGAAGTTGGCCCCCATGGCCCCGGTGAGCCGTAGATCGCCGGTCAGCAGCTCCATTGGCTCCGATAATCGGCCAGCGAAAGCGCGCGGGGTATCCCCCCCCCCAGACGGGCTCGCCTGATCCCCCTAAATCGTCGCCAATGCGTTCGCTATCTCCAGCGCTTTGTGGCAGGTTTCCACGATGCTTTCGTCAGACACTGGTCGCACTGCTTGCCCCATCTCCGCAAAATATACCGTCGATAATGCCACCCGACTCCGCAGCCAATGGTAACGAAGCTTCCCATCCCGAGATCCCCCCTCATCCACTTTGCTCGCCATTGTGTTCACAAATTCGTCGATCTGCTTCTGCACCGCAAACGCGTTCTGTATGTCCTCCGAGACTTAATGAACAGAGAGGTTCATCAAAGACGATATCGCCATGCGCAATTGAGCAAGCGGGGCTAAGAAGAGGCATCGGTTTTTTGTCGATCAATGCTGCCAAAAACAGCGGACCACCCCGAGCTTTTTACGGGTTTAAATTGACCGATAGAAAGTTGCTCATCATGGCTGCTCAATCCGATCCCCAAGGCCAGTGTGATTGCCCTGATCAGATAATTGTCGGCCGTCTGTCGATCTGGGGCGGCCCGAGATGTATCCACTGCACGCTCAAGCGCGGCGATTTTCAGCCCAACCTGGCCCAGATTGTCAGCAATTCGAATGGCCTGGTGGGCTTCCCATTGCCTCGACTCTTTGTTTTGAGCCGAATTGAGACAAGACTTCCAAAGTTGGGAGTAGATCTCGTAGGACTTGATGAGGTTCAGAGGGGTGTTGATGCGCTCGCAAATCTGTGGCACACGCAGCTGGAGCTTGAGCAGGGTGCAGTCAGGGAGTTTCAAGCTGGCTTTTTGGGTCATCACGATGGCCTCTTGGAGACGGGATTCGGAGAGCGTAGGCAGAGTCGACCAAGTGGCCATCGGGGCTGGTACGGGGGGTGGATTGATCCGAATCATCGATGGCCATCTGGCCGGTCTGCAAATTCTTGGCGACCCAAGCGGCCCGGATCAGCGCGCAAATACGCCGGCCGAGGGAGGGTCGGTGGCCTTGCCGAGATGTGCGCCGCCGCATCCGTCCATCTGATCGTCCCAGACATACTGGTTGTTTTTCCCGCTGATGGCAGGCGGCAGCAGCTCGAGAAACTCGACCCAGAGATATGTCCCAAAGAATCCCAGCATGGCGGCCAAGCTCACATCCATCCCCCATATAAGACCACTCTCAGCACCAGCGCCATTTGGCGTAATGCCATCATCGCTTGGCCCTTTGCATCCTCCACCATTGGCTCCACCGGCCTGCTCTTCAGCCCCCCTCGATTGACGCTAAGATTTGTCCTTCCCCTTCTCTCCTCTCCATCGTCAAATATCTCTCCCAAGACGCCCCCACATTCCGGCTTGTCAGCCATCCTAAGCGCCCATTCCTCAGAATACTCCCACTCTGCTTCATCAACATCGGCGCACTTGATGTCATGTTGGTAAACAGCCCAAATTTTGCTGCTTCCTGATTGTTGCTGTTGTTGTTGTTTTTTTTTTTTTTTTTTTTTTTTTTTTTTTTTTTTCATAAAATCTATGGACGCAAGTTGAGCTCTTTTTCTGAGCAGAAAATTCTTTGAATTGGGAAAGAAATCTTGCATGTAATGACGTCTAATGTCATTTGTTCTTGATGGTTCAATGCTTTCCGAGGCTTTCCGAGTGCAGCAACTAAAAAAAGAAATGCAGGTCCTGAGTCCTCCGTCGGGCACCGGGCATCCTTGAACGGGCTCCACACAGAACAGCAAACATTCATTCATTTTCCTGAGTGATGCGTCATGGCGCACATCAACCTTCCTCGTCCCAACCATCCGCAATCATCATCGGAAAACCAGCACTCACGGAGACCAGGTGGCGAGAAAACCGAAAAAAATTCACTGGAAATCTACCAACTGAAACCGCCGCAATGGAGGCTGCTGATAGAAGAAAGAGGTTGGATAAGATGGACTGGAGAGGGGGACGCGAGAGAAGTGATATTTTAAAATATTTTCAACTAGTGCGACAGAGAAGAAAGCTGACGCTTCCATAATTCGATGGAGGCGTTTTGGCTGACTCGGAGCAGAAAGGCAGACGAGTGGGTTTTGAGGGAGCCTATGGGAAATGATGTTGAATTGATGGCTTGGAAGATTTTGTGTCCATCATGCCCTTCTTCCTGAGGTTGAAGACAAGTTGAAGAAGGATGGAGAATGACGGTTGAGGGATGGGTTTGGAGCTCGGAGAAGAGCGGGACTTCAGTGATTCCAGCGGGATGGTTGCCGACCAAGACAACGAGATAAGACGCGCGACTACAGCCTTGATGGGAAGGAGTATGGGCTAGAAAGATACTGAGGCCCCATTCAATGCTCTCTTACTCCTGTTCCAACCTTGGGCTGGGGACCTTGATCGCGTCGAAGAGCTCGAAGTCGACCCCGCTGACATGAGCTTCCTCATCTTGCGGCGTGATGGGGGCGCTATTCCCGGAGAAAACATCTGCGAGAAGGCTTGCCTGCCACACACAGATTCTGCTCGCCGGCTTGGTATTTTCTGCTGGCATCCCAAGAGTGGAATAACATCATGAACTCGGTCTACAAGAATGTCCATTTTGCTGTCAATAGTATCCAAGGTCAACAAACAAACTATCCTTCCTTTTCAGCTTGGTTCTCATTTCCAGCTTCTTGCCAGTCTGCTCACCTGTTGCCATCTCACTTTTTGAACCACTGAAAAAAAAAAACTTGATCAACTGTGAGCAGCTGACATGCAGCATGCTCCAAAGAATCTATGATTCATGCTCTGCTGGATATGGTGCAACGTCCCCCTTGGAAGAATTTATACTATGTACATACTCCAGAGGCCAGTGCTCAACTTGCCTCCAAAATTCTGGACAAAAGGGAGGTTCCCCTTTCACTGGTGGCAACCAAAATCTGAAGGCCTTTTCCTTATGGCCAACATGAAGTGGCTATCCATATCGTGGATCAGGTTACTGACTGCCTGTGCCAATACCTTGATCTTGATTTTTTCCTGAATGAACTTGACCATCTCAGGAAGAGTTGTAGTCAATTTTTGGTCAAGTTCCATCAGTAGATCAGTCTTCATGTCGCTGGTAACTTGCTTGGCCGCTTTTTTTGGATCTTGATGCCATTCGGATCCTCGGCCTGCATCCTTTGAACCTGACGACGCGAAACCATGAACGTTTCCATGGCATGGGCGACCTTCATGCCTTTCAATACCACATTCTCACGGATGAGATTGCAAACCTTGGGATTGATGATAGTGTTTGGCTTGCGCTCCTTATGGGTGAGTCAATTGTTTTTGTAGGTTCGAGCATGTTCAATTTTTTTTTTGCCTTTTGGACGGCCTCTTTCTGAGCTGTTTTCTTCCTCAGAGCATGGAGCTCCTCAAGCAATTTGCGCGACCGCACCTT
>LAVV01009965.1:0-12250 GCA_001263375.1 Puccinia sorghi
GGGGCTGACGATGAGGTTGGATCAAGATCATTATCGCTATCATCGGGGTCCAAGATCATTGCCGGTCGCTTGGCCTTGCTTGTTTTCTTTGCTGCACGGTTAGATGGAGTAATATTGGCAAGTGGGCAATCCATGAGGTCTGGCATCTCGGACTTGGCCAATTCACCAGTGGCAAAGGTTCCACTGAATACTTGGTGGGCGAGATTGTAAAGCATGAACAAGTTATCTTTAAGCTTTCCAAAACCTTGGCGTGGGTGCGACTTGATGAGCTCGTCCCAAGTTGCTTGATCAGCAGTGACAAGTTGCTTCTCATTGTCCCATCCAAAGCCACTCTGATCGCGTAAGAACTTTACGTTGACATAGACATCTCGAATCTTATTTTTGGCATTTTTGACTTGATCACAACTGAGTTTGAGCTTGAATCAATCATTGATCTTCTCCATGAGGTACATCCATCCAAGTTTGTTGAGTTTTCCGTTGTTGGTGGCCAGGCCCTTGCTGATACACTTGGCTATTCCTTCCAGGAGTTTGGCTTTTTGTTTGTGTGTCCAGGCATGAGGAGAAGTTTTTTCCGGCTTTTCCTCAGCCACTGTGTCCTTTTTTGCTATTTTTTTTCGCCATCTTGAGGGGTTGACTGCTAGAGAAGTTGTTCGTCTTGGGTATGTCTGATTGACACATGGATGAATCAATTGGGGTATCCATTGATTTAGATACTGTAGTAGGTGGATGGGCAAGAATTGATTTTCAAAGTTTGGAGAAACAGGTCAAACCCTGTTTCTCAAAACACATGGTTTTCTCCTGAAATCAATTCTGTTGTTTGTCATTTTTTGTGGTCCCATGGTATTATAGCCTCACACCTCTGGGATGACGGCGAAAAAAGATTGAGTATGTATTTCAAGCATAACATCATCAGCAACAATAAAAAAACAATCTAAGAGAAAAAATAGAATAAGAAAAAGAGAGAGAGAAATATAAGAGGAGTGGTGAATGAATGAAAACAATGCTTACCGGGATGACAGCGAAAAAAGATCAAGTGAGGAAAAGAAGAGCTCGCCGCCATTCCAGTACAAGAGTATTTTGGAGCATCTAGATACAAGCATATTCTGAGTACATATGCTAATACTGAATACTAAACCATAACACCATGGTACACGATTCCTGGTGAGAATCGATTCTGGCAAAAAAAAATCAAAACCCGTGCCAGAATCGATTTCCCAGGGTCTGTGGTACAGACCCTTAGCTTCAGTGTTGGCACTGCAATAAAGTCTTAGATCTCAAAATCTTACAGAAGCAGTGGGATTGGGTATCTGGAAAAATTTGGAATCCCAGATTTAGAACTAGGAGGGCTTCCAAATTGACGGGAAGTCCTCCATTTATTTACGAGGCAAGTCTCCTTGACAAACCTCGAGGGAACTTTTTGCAGCTTTTTGCTCATTGGCCCCCGTCCCAACAAGGGAGAGCTCCCGGGGGAAGCGGACCGAACACGCGCCCCCAGTGCTGATCCCTGCCGACGACTGTTGAGGGACAGGTCTTTTTCAATGTCAACGACTGCCAACAACTCGAACAACTCGACAGCTGCAGAGCCCACCACGAGACAGCTTCCTGTCCCCAACACACCAAGAGATGCGCGCATTATCGCATTGCTGTTAGCCTCCATGGGCGTCCAGTCCGCATCCGAGGGCGTCGTGCGCGTCCTCATGGAGTTCGCTCATCGTCCGTCATTTCCTGCTTCTTCCTCCTGGTCTGACTTTATTCTCATGTGGCGATCATGTTATCTCACTTTCTTTGAAAAAAAAATCTGTTCTTTCAAAAAGGGTATACGGTGGACATTCTTTCTGATGCTTTGGTGTATGCAGAACACGCGGGGAGGGCCCATGCTGCTCATGGGCCAGACGTTGAAGATGTTCGTCTTGCCGTGCAAGCGAAGGTAGAGCACTCGATGAGTGGACCGATGAGCAAGGAAGTAAGTGCAGCATCAGGACTGATTCGAAGCGAGCTGTAAGGCGTGGCACTGACGCCGCATGGACCACATAGTTCCTCCTAAACTTGGCCGACAACTTGAATCGGACGGCGCTTCCTCCGATCCCAGAGCGGTATGGGATCCGACTACCGCCGGAGAAAGATCGTTTGACGGCGCCCAACTTTGACATCGCACCCAAGCCGCTCTCTGCAGACCCGGAAACACCAACCAATCACGAGGAGGGCATGTTTGGCGGAATCGATGACGACGATAGCAGTGATAGCGATAGCGATAGCGATACTGAAATGGACTTCGCCCCCGTCATCACCATCAATGGTAATGGCAACCCCCCCGACCAAGGTAGAAGGCGATTGGAGGAAGTCGAAGAAGACGATTACGATTGAGCCACTGCCCTTTTTTTCGAGTAACCCTGCATTTAAAGCTTTGCGATTTGGTCCAAACGTTCATGTAATTCATACAAAAAATTATCATTCAATCTTTCTCTCTCATTCAAGCAGGGATTTCGAAGCCATCTGAGCATCGCGCAAACAATACCGGTCCAATAGTCACCCTCGGCAAACTTACATGTGTGGTTTCGATCACTCTTTTAGTACCTCAGACAGTCTCGTTTCGTATACAAGACATGCTTTCAGTCACTCCTCCATTATGTTGGCCCGGTGTTTGGTCCCCAAATGACCAAACAGAGAAGATAAGTTCATGTATTACACATAAATCGTCGAGTGACAGGAATCCAGCAAAGAATGGAAGTTTGATGATATACATTCTTGTAAATTTGCACCATAAAGAAACAACGATAAATAGAGAGAGTGAGAGAGAGAAAAAATCCAAACTCTCAAGAGTTGATCGAAAGGGCTCATGAGGAATTGGTCGAACGAGGAGCAGGATCAGAAGGGGAAGAAGAGGCGGGGGGAGGAGCGGTAAGAATGGGCTCCATGGCGCCATTCCAGCCGGGAGCGACGAGGCGCAAGGAGGCCAATCTGGACTGTTCCTTCTGCTGCTCGATTCGAAGCCGCTCCTCTTCCTTGCGCAGCCGTCGCTCTTCGAGGTAGGTCTGGGTGGACTGTAAGGTGGTCTCCCAATTCGTCGGGTGGCACGACAGCCCACTCAGATATCTCAGTGATGATGGCTCCAACGTATATGGATACACAAACTACGTTCAAGTAAGAGAGGGAAAAAAAGGGCGTGTGAGTGGTAGCGAAGTACAGAAAAGCGCTTTGGAAGGTGTAGCGAGGAGCTCGTGGACTGACATAAACGGTGAAATCGTCGGGCAACGGATGGATATCGCTAGGGCAGGTGATCTAGAGCGGGCTCAGTGGAGGGGGGAAAGGGTGAGAGCCAAGGCAAGGCAGGACAGGAGAATAGAGATGTGAGATGTGAGCGACGAGAAGATAAAAAATATGCGAATAGGCAAGAACGGGACTGCACAGGTTTGGGCAGCCATGTTCCGGGCGCTCGGATGAGTGGGATGTTGGCGACTAGTAGCGTCTCTCCTGCTTGCTGGCTCGTCCCCATCGTCTGCGGCCTTCCTGTCGCCATCTCGCCGTTCCACTGCGATCGTTGACTCACTAGCAGCTCTTCCTCGCGCCTCTCCCCGCAGCTCCCTACTAACTAAAACTGGCGTCTGCCCCCTGCTGCGCTACTCTAGCCCCCTCTGCCACTCAACACTTACATGCAATATCTGCATATCTTTCTTTCATGAAAGCTCCATTAACATCAATTGAGAAAAAAAAAAAAAATGCACTCAGGATGAACTTCTTCAATTGATACGTTGCAACTTCTCTCCATATTTTCAGCCATCAAGAATCTTTATATTTAATCATGAACTAAAATTGGGAGCCTGATTCATCCACAAAAATAGTAATCAATTCAGAGAGGTACAATTACCTTTTTCTTATCACTTGAGAGGAGCTGGACCTTGACATGAACAGAACTTGAGAGAAAATCACTTATCCAAAGTATAGAGTTATACGAATCTCAAAGAGAGATCAATAAAGATGCATTCGAAATTGCGACGATGAAGTGGCTAGCAAAGACACATCAAATGGTGATGTCGGGCCAAAAGAATAAGAAAAACAAAATAGAAATAAATAAACGAACAAAAAAATCTCATTGGAGGGAATGTTTACCGGCCCAACTTCTGAGCCTTAGCATACAAAGATTCTACTACACTGCCGATCTGCTTGAAAGTCTCTAGAGAGTAATCATACATCTTTTCATTTTTAACTTCCTCAAAAACCTCCAAGCAGCCTTCGCCCTGATCGAGGATGCCAGCAAACACCTTGTCGAGTATCATCTGTGACAATTTCGCCTCGACATCCCGCAAGGGTAGCTTGACTTGCTCGGCAACGTAGCTCAACTCAATCCTCGAATAGGGCTCAATGATCCGTATCAGGTTCTGTTCCAGGAGTGTATCATACAGGGCCGCCAGATGATTGCGAACAATCGGGTCATCCGATAATTCTGTAAAATTCCACTCGGGTAATTTCAGCGGCAGAGAAAATTAGTCAATTTTTTGAGTCATATGTCTCTCACCAGCTTTGTACACTTTCAACGCTTCTTCGAAATCGGCCAGACTTCTATTCTCATGTGCCTTGGCAATCGCCTGCATGGCTTCAGTTCCTCGTCCCGCGTATTTTCGAGCCAGTTTTGAGCCTTGAATACTTGATACATCTTCAGGCTAGTCTCGCAATAAACTAACTTCAGTTGTTCAGCCTGAAAAATCATCATGTCTATCAAGAAGCATCTCTTACCAGATTGAGCATCACTTTACACATCAACATGCACTTTAATGCCAAAGAAGCTCGCGGGTCATCCTGAGTCGACAAGCCCTCGAGTGCTTCGAAAAAGTACGAATAGCTGATATTACCAAAAGAATCACCCAAGTTCAATTTCCAGCTTCACAGGTAAGGGTACAAGGGTATCCCGAATAGTCTTCCTCTGTTGCTTACGCCGTTTTGTAATCTTTTTCTTCTGCATGCAAAACACCTGATTGCATGTCTAACTGCGCTTGAAGTGATGGGGGGCAGTAAATCGAATTCGCAGCTGTTCTAGCAGAAATTAAAGCTGCCTAATAACCATAACGCTCCATCAGTCTTCGTTCTTCCATACCAAGCCAGGAAAAGGGGGGGGGGGCAGAAACTACCTTAGCCTTGGGTGGATCCGAGAGAGCGTGTCTGATTCTGCTTTCCAACAAATGGACTTCAGTGAGGATCATCTTGTCATCCAGCTTTTTGAGTTCTTTCAAAAGGTTTGCAATCAAAGCAAGTGCTTCTTTTGTTTGTTGGTACTCGAACAGAAGACTGCAGAGTTTTATTTCGAGGTTCTGGCGAAGGAAGACTCGTTTTTCAGTTCTGGCCCACTCGACATTTTCCCTGGTTATGACGATCTGAGTTTGTGAGGAATTGGGGTGCTGGTTGAGTGGGGCCTGAGAGTAAAAATCGATCAAAGTCTTGACTAGTTTTGCAGTCTTGGCTTTCGCAATCGCAGACATGAATGATCGACAGCATCTTATTGCCGATGCCAATCCTTCCGGGTTCCTGTTTTGAAAAAAAAAGTGGGTATATTTAGAATCTCAACAAATGTGTACTAGATCGAGGAATAGCCCTTAGAATGTGCATGTTTTTCGCACTTTGAATCACGATAGAATTGGCCAAGCCTGATCAAGGCCAATTCTTTTTCTCTCAGAATGGCGTCATCCTTGGAATCTGTAGCAATTGGGACACATCCCGTCGAATTCAAATTAGTTAGACTTGACAAGGTCAACAGTTGATGCAAGCAATACTGACCGGCAGCTTGGGAGATGATACCCATGAGGACGCTCTCGGCCTGCTCATTCTGGTTGTTCTTGAAGAGTCGTTCGGCTTCGACCACAGTGGACATTGTGATGGAGGGATAGTTAGGATGCTGAGGAGTTGTTGGAAGGAACGATGACCGCGTGAAGAGTGATTACGCAATGCAGCCGGTCTTGCGAGGCCGAGGGGGGCTCCGGGGGGGGCTCAGCCCCCAAGGGTGTAAACCAATGCTTAGTCAGCCTATGACGACTTTGTTGAACGTTTTGTGGTTGGGAACATTCCATCTCGAGTCTCTTCCACCACCATGTCTTCCGAACAAGTCAACATCCCTGCTGCCGACGAAACCAATCCAATTCCGATCCCTAACTTGCTCCAACAGGAACGACGTTTTGTCCTTAACCAATCAAATTGCTCTGCTCTGCATCAACAGGCCGCAGAGGAACTTTTGCAGGGAATCATTCAAGATGGTCAGCCTTCTTCTTCTGTAGCCGTCAAATCGATTTCTTAGCAGCAATCCAAATCCCTTCTGATCCGAGCAATATCTGAAAATGCCTGCTTCGGTTCCTCCTTTTTTTTTTTTCGCAGAAATGGGACCGTTCCTCGAAACAATCCTCAAGTCGGACTCATCAACAATATCAGCGACGTTTCAAAAACTATTGCCCAGCCATCTAGTCGGAGAGCTCTCTTCAAAAAACAAGGAACGTATCGAGTCTATCCAAACTAAGCTGAACGATGCAATCGAGAACCTGGGGGAGACAGAAGTTTCAGATCTCTTGCGGACAAAAGCGCTCTATCTGTCTAAAATTGGTGCTGAGAAAGAACTCAGTGTCGCAGCGTTCGAAGAGGCCTTGAAGAAACAAGCCGGCTTGGGGAGCAAAATCGACCTCAGGTTAGGGCTAATTCGAGTCGGATTTTTTCATGGAGATCACCAATTAATTATGGATCAAATCGTAGAAGCCAAGCAGTTAAGTCAAAATCCAGTCAAATCTGCATGTTTTTGCCTTGATGGATTCGTCCTGATTTCACTTTTGGTTCCGTCAGACTGGTCGACTCTGGAGGTGACTGGGATCGCCGCAATCGTCTCAAGGTTTATCAAGCCATGAATTTCATGGCTGTACGAAACTTTAAAGAGGCCACCCCTCTTTTACTCGACACCCTTAGCACCTTTACTGCAACTGAATTATTGAGCTATGAGGATTTTATTACCCTTGCGGCAATTTCAGCAGCCCTAACTCTCGAACGAAAGGATATGAAGAAGAAGGTGAGATCAATTTGATACGAGCAATTTTCTTCAGTGCAAGTACTAAAAACAATTTAATGTCACAATACAGCTCATCGAATCCCCGGAGGTCATCCAAATCATTCCCGAAAGACCCCACTTACACGCGATGGTTTGCGCCATTCATAACACCGAGTACGACAAGTTTTTTGTTGAACTGGCGAAAGTAGAGCAAACATATCTATTGCCCTCGAGGTGGTTATCAATACACGCAAGATACTACGTCAGGGAGATGCGAATCAAAGCATACAGCCAGCTGCTGGAGAGCTATCGAAGTGTCAGCATCAAGAGTATGGCCCAAGCTTTTGGGGTTACAGAAGATTACATAGACAGGTACGCTGTTCTAGAAATTGAAGAAAATGGGGACAGACACGTGATATACTGAATGGCGTGGTTTGACTTGCGACAGTGAATTAGCGCGATTTATCGCGGCTGGTCGGTTGAACTGTGCAATTGACAAGGTGAATGGGATTGTGGAAACCAAACGGGCTGACGGAAAGAACGCCATGTATTCCTCTGTACTCAAGAACGGCGATGCGTTGCTCAACTCGATCCAAAAGCTCAGTCGTGTGATTGGATGAAATTCATTCCACAAGGTCTGAACTGTAATATATACAACACATTGAGATGCTTTTCGTTTTTCCCTCTTACAAATACTTGAGTTTCTTCATAGCCAAGTACTATATATATCTGTCCAGCAGGGGCTTCTATGAACTTGATGAGCAGCCCCCTATGGCCACGTCCACACAAATGTCGCTGCGAGCTGGCATATAATCATGTCATTCAAAATAAGGGTGTCGCACTTGACAGCTTTGGGTGATACCAGGCACCTACAGGCACGGCGGGAGCAAGGTTACTTTTCAGCCGTTTGAGGACTCTGGATTGGTATGACGGTGGAAACCCTTTCTGGTGAGTTATTATGATTGGCATTGTTGGCGTGAAGTTTTCTCGAAACTTTTTTTGCATATTTGTTGGATCAATTTGGAATGAAACAGTTAGCTTTTTTAAGGTATAATTATATAATTTAGATGATAAAAGTACACCAGATTAGCGTGGACAGATGAGGCTATGAGTCAAATGAATAATCGGAAAGGAGTAGGAATAAAGATAAATGTTGATGGATCGAATAAGGGCAATGAGAAATAGGTGATGAATGAGAAGGTGATTTTTTTTTGAAAAACAAAATCGTTAGGTTATGACAAAGGTCCATACTGGAAAGATAAATAAAGAATTACAGCATTGTTTATGTATCAAGGAGAATGCACCCAAATTTTCAGAAAGGTTGTTCACCATTCAAAGGGTATATAGACAAGGGGAGGGGGGTCAAGCAAGCCGTTAGATGCGGCCACACAAGAAAATACCTGCGTAGTGGAGTATCACCATGTCTAACTATTCCTGAAGGAAAGAAAAAGAATTTGGTGGAATACGGAGGAAAGGATAGATGGCACGATGTGAGGTGTGGATATATGTGTATATTCTCTTTAACCAAGAGATTTTTCGTTTTTCGTGTTGCTTTGTGAGATAAGGGTTCTCTTTTGGTGACGGGCACACGTGCGGTGCCGTTAAACGTAGTGCTCCCCATTTATCACCGGAGTGGGCACCTCTTGAAGGGGCTTTTCGCCGCGTCCGAAGGACGGCCGTCGAATGCTCCATGACCACGGACGGTTCAGCGGTGAATCCTTACCCTCATAAAGCTATATAAATACTCCAAGTCATGTGAGCAAAAAAAAAAAGGACTTATGAAGGAGAACGATGTAACTCACGAAGAAATCATAAAGGAAACATCCGAATACAGCCCCCAACATATTCGAGATCCCTTTTTAAAAAAAAACATATATTAGGATGTATCTTGAGAAATCTAGTGTGGAGACAATGTGCTCACAATTATTCCACAGCCAATACTGGTCTCTGAAGGACCAATGGGAAGTTCCATAACCCATCAAGGAAACTACGATTCTGCTAGCGAGGTCGAGTGCGGGATTGAGCGCATAAGAGGTCTGCGAGCCGAGCGCAAAGGCGACGCCGATGACCACACACATAAACACGATCCTTCAGAACCCGGGATTGTCGAAACAGACGCAATTGGAGAAAGTGGATTCAGCTGGATGAATCATTCCTTTTTCTTTTTTTGAGGGGGGAGGGGACAGGACTCACGGGCTGATGCCATCGGGCGGCGGGGAATTGGCCCGGTCCCCAATCGCCATGATGAAGAGCAGGACGATAGTGGAATCAAGAAACTGCTGAAAGAAACTGCAAAAATCTAAAAACATATCGGGAGGGGAGGGGGCACCACTTTTTAGGAAAAACTGAGAGCACTGTGTACTAGTAGGGAGACATTGGCGATCTCACTGGACATGTATGGCGCGGGGAACGCCAGGAAAAAGCCAGCCGTAGACGTCGGGCCATTGATGGTCCGAATTCCTTCCCCTCCTTCGTACAAGTCTAGTCCTCCGGCGTATCTGTTTCCAAACCATTAATAGTTATACCGTGAAATAAGTAGGAGAACCTGGAAACCTACATCAAATGAATCGTCAATGAGCCCAACAAGCCCCCGAAGACCTGGGCACCGCAGTAAGGGATAACTTTCTGCCACGGACTGTCATGTCCACACGAATTATTTTTCATCATCAGTCTGTCTTTGCTGAATAAAAATAAAATAAATAGATTTTGAAATGGCGCACAAATCTCTAAAAATGGCGAGGGCAATGGTGACTGTCGGGTTCAGATGACCTCCTGATATTCCTCCAGCGACATACACCTGCACAATAAAAACGTAAGATGGAATGTTATGACGCGCTGGAGATCAGCCTGGTATTAAGATAAAGCCTCACTCCTATCATGACGCCAATGGCAGACCCAATACATTGCGTCGAGTAGCTCCCTTTTGGAGAAGGCGATATCGCACTGTTGGCAGTTAAGTAAACCTCTGATGTCATGTGGCAGGGATGGAGGAGTAGGAAGAGCGTAAATATTGGTGATTTGCAAAATATACATAAAACAAGAGAGAGGAGAAATGCTTACGGGTGGTGGCTCCGCCTACGAGTGAGGTCATGGAGAAAGGTCAGATATTAATACAGTTGAAATCAAGGGCAGTGGGTGCACTTTGAAGTATACACTAACCGCTGAATACTGCGAGTAAGAACGATGCTAGTTTGATAAAAACGAAGGTTAGTCTGCGAGGCCAGTTATCTTCTCAAAAATGGAACGTAAAACTCACCCATAGCTTCTGCTGCGGGTTCGCGTATGATTGCTTTGTACCTGTTTGCAGGCACACGTGGGAAGAGATAAGTCTTGCGGGAGCCAACATGGGAATAATAATCTTTCAAAACTGACCTCCGGTAACGGCTCGAGCAAGTTGGTTCTTCGGCATGGTTGAGACCAACTGGCCTAGGAATGCCACCAGGACCTCTGACATAGTGATCCTGACTGGAGCAATGACTTTTCCTGTTGACGGGATTGTTGATTTTTTCGCTTGATTCGACGGCGGTGCTTGCGCTGAGCTCTTGCTTCCCACTCAATTGGTTTTTCAAGTCGTGATTCTGATGGTAGTCGGGGGTTGTGCTGATATTGTACTGGCTTTCTTCTCTCGAGTGTCTTATGTGATGATCATCGCCGATAAAGCTCGCAGATACTCTTGGTGAATCCCTCTTCCGAGTTTCTTCGACAAAGCTTCGCAGGAGCTCCGGTGTCGCCACGATGTATTGGTCCTGTGAGAGGTCGCCGAGTCTTAAGATATGCATGCCGGTGGAGGGCACTGATCCGGCTGCTAATTCTCCCACCCTGGATTCCGGGGGGCGATTAGCCGAGAGAGGCATATTGTGCACGGAGGCTGTCTGGAGATTCATCTGGGCTGCAAGATCGCCAATGAGCGCGGTAGTGGGAGACCTTCGGCGGAGTGAAGAAGGTTCGGGAAAAGGTCTTCCAAGGGAGTAAAGCGGTCGGTCGCGTTCGCGTTCACGGTCAAGAATTACTGGAGTGGGGTTGAGTTCAGAAAGAGAGAAAGTTTGTAGGCGCATCAAACGATGTGGCGGCCTTCCGAAGGGAGTGGTGGTGTCGTGATTCAGGCCCGCTGGTCCATAGTTGGTCAGTACGTGATCAATCTCAAGACTGGCTCTCTGCGCTTGGGCCCCCGTCGCAAAATTGGGAGGAGGGTGTCGACGGATACAGGCGTTGGACTCGGTGCTTTCTGGTACTTCTTCGTTCCCAACAGGCATGTCGTACGATGAAGGCTGCAAGATTGAACCAGATATGAGCACGCTGAGATCTCTGTTGGAAAGAGCTAAATCAGTGGTGATGGCCTAGGGTATCTTCCTTCGCCCGAGTAACCGGCTGACTTGGTGGACTGTCAGTACCACGGTGCAGTTTTCTCGTGAAAAGAAGAAAGAAAAAAGAAGGACAACCAGGAAAGCACCAGTCGGACTGAACTCACCAGAGTATAGCGGGCTGCTTGGACCGGTTTGCTTCTATGGGACAGCTGCACTTTTCGTTTATGGATACTACCTTCAGTGTAATGGACGCTGCATGTGTTAACAACGGCAAGTAGAACAGAAGATATCGTGGATAACAAAAGTCCAGTGTTTGCTCGACGACTAAAGCAAGCCAGAATAGACATTTGATCAGAGGTGATCAATACCAGCAGGGGTGCTTCTGCCGCGGGACCACTCCGTCACGGGTCGAGAGCGTGGTGTGCCAAACAAGATGATCCGTCCGACGCTGTCCGACGCCGCGCTGAGGACTGATCTGCTCACGTTGGTATATATTGCGAATTTATCTATTATGCACGCCCGGCGCTTTTCTTTTCTGCGTCGGGCAAGTCATCGCAACCATCGTTTTTTAGAATAGGTGATCAGCACTGAATAGCGCTCCGGGCCAAACCAAGCTTGACTAATCCCCTCGAACGGAGGCGCCCGAAGGGCCCACGCGTCTCCGCGGGACGCCGGCCTCCATAGCATTGTACCTTGTGAGTGTTTCATGTATCACCATCATCCAATCAAGCGGGCTGTTATTCCCCCCTCCTGATGTATGACTGCAAATTGAGGTGGCGCAAAAAAAAACTTGCTCACCTGCCTGCAGTTGACATGCAGCATGCTCCAGCCAAGGTACCATCCAAACTCCACCTGTTTGCATGTGTAGATGTTTTAGCACAGTCACTGTGCAGTCTGCACAGTGACTGTGCATCAAAGCTTGATTGAATCACTC